>JAWZYV010011790.1:0-290761 GCA_038373885.1 Cheiracanthium punctorium
ATAAACTATCCAGTCTACTGCAATCGAAAAAGGAGATACACAATTAGATGTTGCAATAATCTAAATACAAAATATCAACATTGTACGGATAAGTTATGCGAGTTACGTTTATACGTACGTACAGACGTCATATCAAACCCAGGCAAAATGGATCCGTGGTCAGGAAAAATATATCGAACATGCATGACTACGCATATACATTGTCTTACGTTCATCAATACATACTTTGAAATGTTACGCAGTAACTTAACGTTAATTTTAAAAATGGACAAAATAATCTCTTTGTTTGGCAAAATCTGAATACCGAATTTTTTTGCAATCACACGATTCTTTACTTCGTGCAAGGATGTAAAAAGCATGTTTTAAACATTTACAATTGAAAGCTTCTCATAATCAATCCATTTCGAAAGATTTGCCAGTCTCGTAATTCTTAACAGACTGTAATTCTAATATTCCCATAATAGTTTTCAGCCGGATATTATTGCGTTGGAAAATGCTTCATAATCACAAAGCGTTTACGCACTTTTCTGCATGATTTCTCGATCACTACAGTTAGCATAAAACGTATGCAATCCATTTAATCCAAACAAACTGGTTACAGGTTCCAGAAAGCAATTGACCGACAGAGGGGTTGCTTTTAGTACCTGGTTAACCTACAAATCCCTGCTGAAGGGGGAAAAAGATAATTTCTAGGGACATTCGAACAAATGGCAACCAAAAAAACGATCCTCATATTCCCCAATTTAAATATCCCAGAAACAAAATCCCTACCCTACTGGGTGTTAACATGCTCATCTAGATTAGGAAAAGTAGCAATGGAATACGATTGCTAAAATGTATTTAATGAGGAAGTGAGAATTTGTAAAATTCTCAGTAAGAACTGGAAGCGTCTTCGGGTTTTGCAGTTTCTTGGGATTAGAACTGACTGCAATGCTTTATCTTGTTGATTAGCGGAACCTGATTGTTTTCAGTTTCTGAAAGCCATATGTTGCGTTTATAAAAACTCTTTTAGTTACCACCGCCCCGAACGATTTATGAAAGCAAAATTTCTTTTCTAAATTCTAAAAAATCGTCTGCTGACAAATTATAATAGATTGCGAAAATCTCTTCCTACATTTTCACATTAAACTGCATAGATTAAAATACCGAAAATATTTACTAAACTTCAGGTATGAGAAAGAGATTTCTTCCATGGCCGAATTGACGGATTGTTGGTTTCGGGTGTTACGAAATGGATTTTTCGGCACGGTAACTAAATCTGAAATGGCTAACTGATTTCTAATATGACACCAGCAGATTTTCTTGGATTTGCACTCTACTTTGCACTTGTTAAGATGGGGACATAACGCACTTAAATACACATATTAAAGGGACATAAAAACACTTCCTACATGTTATTGCCTACTGAATTAGTTGTAGTTCACACAAAATTAATAATTATTGTTGAGTTGCACCGACAGTAATAATACAACATAACAAAATAAATATTTATTATTGTGGCGTGTACACGCTTACAGATGAAAATGATAAATATTTTCAATAGGATCTGGTCTCTTGTTAGTAATAGTCAAATAGACAACAAATAAATAAATAAATAAATATGAAACTATTTGTGAATTTTCACATCATATATGGCAGAAACTTATTTTGCGCATGTACCAGAGGTCTCTCTGAATGTACAAGCGGTCTTTCTCTGACCCTTATATCTAGATGAAATATTTGAAACTTTTATTTTGTTTATCAAATTTCTTTCGTCTTTCAGGGAAATGCTAGTACTCTTCAAATTTTAGACGGAGAATGGGAAACAATTGAATTTATCAGGAATAAAATTGGAATACATAAGAATGTACCTTTTTATAATGAGTAGGTATTGTATGCCTTTTACGGGGTTCTTTCTTAAATATTTCTCTGAAAGCATGGGAACTCTAATATACATTATTAAATTGATGTTTTTGAATGATTTCAGTAATATGATTTGTTCTAAGACTCATGTAGCGTGTTTAAGCGCACAATAAATAAGACGATTTGAATAAAATCCAGTCATGTATGCAGTTCTTCTATAGCTAGGGGATCGTAAAAACTTTTAATCTATTCTAGTTTTCCAAGATCAAAATCTGTAAGGAATTCATTGCCAAAAAGCATTAAATACTCAATAACATGAAACTCGATGAAAAACGTTATAATAACTCTACATGATGCACTGTTACTTTTAAAGGCTGAAATGATTGTCTGTAGGCAGATTTACTGCAGCTGATGTAATCAAGAGTCAGAATAGAGCTATGTGTATATAGAGTTCGAACTGGTTAAAGATAAAACCGCAATGTAGTAGTCACAGCTCTTGCAGATTGCTTTTCTTTTGCCTGATGTAAGGCTCTTAAATATACGGGCTGACATAAACCGCTATTGCTGTACCTAAGACTTGTCATTTGTACTATACCGATATTTCCCACCCCTAACTACACCCCTGACTGTGGAATTGCATTGAGAGAACTCTTCGGAATTCGGAAGTGTGACACATTTTGAAAAATATTTCCTTTTTAAGAATTTTTTTCTGAAGTTTTCGTAACTGATACAACTTTTTCGCCTGTTACAATGTATAGTAAAATTTTCAACTTTCGAATTCCAGGCGCAATTAGTTTATTTTATTTTATAGTCCGAAATTGCACGATTTTTTTCAAACCATAGTTTAAACTAACTGCAGTTGTTTTTACATATATTAGGAGGACCCGAAAAGTAATGTCGTGTTTTCGATGCCAGTATTTTGACTAACCGAAAATACTGAGGCTAGTTATATGAAGTTTGACATGTGTGTGAGGTTTCTAACGTAGATGTTCGGTAAGAGATCATTTTCTAAAATTTGTAATTTATGGGGAATAGGGAATCCAAAATATTTTTATTATATCCCTCTATCTAAAGGGAAAAAAAAAATAGTTACCGCTAAAACTCTTTCTGTCAAATTCAACAAATAAGAATACTTAAAATTCACCATTTTTTTTTCTTTTGGTTTATCTTTCTTTAAATAAAAAAGCACTTATCTATGAAAGTCTTGCTTCAAAAATGTTGACAATTATTATTCAATTGTTTAGAAATAACAGCTTTATCATTAAAAACTTGTTAAAAACTTACTCGCTTCATTTTAATGTTAAAAAAAATTCTGGTACACGCAATGCATGCATGCATCTATGCATATAATTTTTCGGGAGATAAGAATATGCTTTATTGTTGCGGCTTTGATAAGAAATAATGTTGTCATTTCTCGCACAAGAAATAATTGTCATAGAAATCAATCAATTACAAATAAAAGAGATTGCCTGTTCAAAAATTAAAATTACACCCCACCCCCTGATAATTCGCTACAGAAAGCAACAGTTGTAAAAATGAAAAGTGAAGTATACTTAAAATATTTTTCAGTGAGGCCGATCCAATGAAGAACTGGGCATTTCCTCAACAATGGAGATCAGATGCAACTTACGCCGCTATGGTGGTAAAGGTTAGTCTTATTAATTTAAACTATACAAACCTCATCAGAAAGCTTTTTTTGTTGTTGTTCATTCTTTCATATTACAACATAATGTACTGAATGTATATAGATTCGTTTGTCTCGGACTTCTTACTTACTCGGTTCATTTGTTGAAGCAACCATGATCCGAATCTTAGATTGGAACTACGTTCTCAGCCTTCGGGAAATGTCTTATCACATCCAACAACCTTCTTACCACAGTGAATACGTCTCTGAGCTATCCCACTTTGGTCCCTGGTTCAAAACCAGGACTAGGGGTAATTCAAAATTTTTGGATAATTCAAAATACTTCGAAGAAAACCTCAGCGTTCGCGGCGGTCTACTACACAAATGGTATTATTCACCAAACACTTGACACGCAAATTAAACCAAAAAACGCGTGTTAGGATCACCGGTAAGATATCTTACTTAAGACTTTAAGGGTGTATGTCGAAGAAAAAAAACTCTGTTTTTAGTCTTGGTACACAAATTGAAATAAACTAATTGCACCATGGTCTCAAAAAAATTCCAGATGGTTCTTCATAAGCTGTCTTACACACTGCAATAAGCGAAAAAGCTGCGGCTTTTGTGAAATTTTCAGAAAAAATTCTTAAACATGGATCTGAGCTGCAAGATTTTTCGAAGAGTGACACGCTTTGCAAAAATTTCCGATTTTTAAGAATTTTTTCTAAAAGTTTTGAAATTGATACAGATTGATCGTTTATTTCAGTATGTAGTACAGCTTGTAAAGAAACAGTTTCAAAATTTTGAAGTGCCTGACATAATTAGGTTATTTGTACTTATGTACCAAAATCACATGCTTTTTTCGAACAACACCGTTAACACGCGAATTTGGATTAATTCGTATGTCAAGAGTTTGGTGAATGAAGCCATAGACCAGAGATGGGCAAGCTACGGCCCGCGGGCCAAATCCGGCTCGATGGAAGGTTTTATCCGGCCCGCGGGTGGAATTTTAATTAGCCGTTCTGACGGAAATTGAAAGAATATACACTCTATAACAAAAAAATCGACGCACCAAGAAACAATCATCCGATTGCTTTGAAATTTCGTATGCATGAATGTTTTGAACAGATATGCAAATGATTCAAATTTGGTGTCCAATGAATGAATAGTTTGATCTCTAGCGCATCGGAACTGCGCATCCAGCAGACGTATATAAGGAGCATTTCTTCAACGGTTGTTAAAACTTTCGGTTTGATTGCGATTCCGATGATCTTTCAACAACTTAAAAAATGCTTCGCTGCAAGATTCGTGCTCATTACGAGCAACTGTCAGAGTTTGACAGAGGTCGTATCATTGGATTGAAAGAGGCCGGTTGGACTAATCGGAGAATCGCTCGTCATTTGAGTCGAAGCGATGCGACGATTCGAAGATGCTGGCAAGGATGGGTGGAAAATGGCAGAGTTCAGCGTCAGGATGGTAGCGGTAGACCTAGGGCTACAACAGATCGTGAGGACAGAGTGATGGTCCGATCAGCTGTCACAGCTCCTTCTTCATCTCTATCAACCGTCAGACGTTTAACCCAAACACCAGTGTCCATCATGACCATTCACAGACGGTTGAGAGAGCGAAATCTACGCTCGCGCCGACCGTTACGCCACCTGCCACTCACGCCTGTACACTGCCGAGCCAGATTACAGTGGAGCAGTGCTCGATCAGGTTGGAATGATGCCGACTGGGGACGTATAGTCTTTAGCGACGAATCCCGCTTCCGACTGTGTCCTGACGATCATCGAAGACGTGTTTGGAGACGCACAGGGCAGAGGGGGGATCCTGCTTTCACTATTGCACGCCACACCGGCCCTTAACAAGGCATTATAGTCTGGGGTGCCATTCCCTTTGACAGCCGGACCCCTTTGGTCGTCATTAGAGGTACACTCACTGCACAGCGGTACGTGGACGACATCCTAAGACCTGTTTTGCTACCGTTCCTTTTGCAGTGCCCCTGGCTGGTTTTTCAACAGGACAATGCCAGACCACATACGGCTCGTGTTGCTCTAAACTGTCTGCAAGCTTGTCAAACTCTTCCTTGGCCTGTCAGATGGCCAGATCTCTCTCCCATCGAGCATGTCTGGGATATGATGGGAAGGCGATTGCATCTGGCACGGACTGTTGATGACCTCGTTCGACAATTGGAGCGAATTTGGCAGGAAATACCGCAGGAGACCCTCCGGGAGCTTTATCGGTCTATGCCATGCCGTGTGGCAGCTTGTATCCAGGCTAGCGGCGGGTCAACACCTTATTGAACTTGTTACTGTAACTCTGAAATAAATTATTCAATTGTGCTGAAATTTTAATCATTTACTATTCTGTACATTGTCTTCCTATCCACCAATTTTCGTCTCAATCGGACACCTCCTTCTTGGTGCGTCGATTTATTTGTTATAGAGTGTATATATTTATGTATTATATATCCATATTAAGAATTTTGAAGATGGCTTGAAAAAAGTGCATTTTGAGTTCGAACGCAGATTTCAAGATTTCAGTGCCATTCAAACAAAATTGGATATTTTTACCATGCCTTTCAACGTAAATTGTGAAGCAGTGAGGTCAGATTTGCAGCTTGAATTAATTGAACTGCAATCTAACAATCATCTCAAGCAGTTGTTTCTAAATATGCCAAAGTTAGAGTTTTACAAATCATTATCGAAAGTAAGTTTCCCAAATTTAATATCTCACGCCCAGAAAATCAGTGCTGTGTTTGCTTCATCTTATATATGAGAACAAGTGTTTTCAACTATGAACCTTAGAGAGAATTCTTTCAGAAGTAGACTGACAGATGAGCATTTAGCCTCGTTCCTTAGAATCAGTTCATCTCACTTCGAACCTCAATATAAGGAACTTTTAAAAATAAAATCGCAATTTCATTCATCTCATTAACATATTTAAATTGTAATACTTGTATATTGTTCTTGAAATTTTAGAAAAAGTTATCTTGGCCCGCCAAACTTTTTTTTTTCGATTTTTGGCCTGAGACCGCAAAAGTTTGCCCATCCCTGCCATAGACGGCAGGCACTGTGCGGCACAGCCAGCTGTCGTCAAAAAAAGGGGTCTCTAGATCTGTGGCACGCGATGAATGTTTCGATCGTCCGCCATCTTGCTGGTAGTTCAGTCGAGCGATGGCAACTGCTGCCCTTTTTTCAGTATTGGAAAAGGGTTGCGCCTCAAAGGGTTAATAAAAGTGTTACAATTTATTTATATATTTTTGCTTTGTTTTCAAGTACATTTTCATGCAAGATTTCTTTTTTTCCCCTTTATTTCAGATCTTATTGAGTCATATTGAGAAATATTACATGAGAAATGTGACGAGAGATGTCCACTTTGGTTTGCTGAGCAACGACAATGCTTTTATGAGTTATTATCCCTATCAGTTTTACCAGAGAACTCTTTTGGCTCGATTTCAGATTAACAACACCATACCTCACTACGTTGACTTCGTAAAGAAACCTGTTTATATTGCTATTGGCCTACTCAGTTATCTGTGTCCTGTCATTCTGCATTCGAAAGTTTATCTGGACGGTCCGTATATATGATTATAAACATACTATTTATAGATCTGAGACGTTTTGAAATTGCGATGGCTATGGAGTATAAATTTTAAAAATTCAAAGCAATATATTGCCCTTGTAAAATAATAATAATAAATTCACTCTAACTAAATTTGTAACAAAAAAGTCTTCGAACACTGTTACCGCAAGTAGACGACCCGAAAATAGATTGAGGAACGGTTTAGAATTGGCTTCTACTTTTGGTAAATTAAAAAGCACGTCAACTAACTTCAAAGAAAGAAACAAAACAAGATATAAAGTCGTGCTCAAAAAAATCACTGAATACTAGCGTCTAGCATTCACTGAAATGCAACTTTAGGTCTTAGTTAGAAAAAAGCCATCACATGTAAAATGCAGTAGAATATCTGCTTCCATATAAACCGTCTCCAGCATGTCTCTTTATCTGAGAGTTTTCTCGTGGTGGTAGGACAGTAGTGTTAACAGGAACTTTGTTACTGCTTCGGATTTTTGATTTGAGAGGTTGGTTGATTGAGACCTTTAGCCAGGAGGCTGTCGTCTCAATTTTTCCGAAGTTTCAGATGATTAAAGTTTCACCAGTTGTTTGTCAACTAAAATTTAAGATCAGCCACTTATCACTTACAGTTTGACAGGTATGCCATAAACAACCTTACATGAATTTTTAGAATGACATACAAGTATACGGAGTGTCCGCCGAAGCACTCCCTGATTTTAAAATTAAATAACTCTGACGTAAAGATTTATAGAAGAGTTGAAAAAAAAACTGTATTTTGAAAGCTATAAAAATCCGATACAAAAATTTTAAAAATTACAGATGCTGTGCTGTTTAGATGTCCGACAGGTTCACAGATACAGGTTTCATCTGGTACAGTACGGCAAGACAACTTTCTTCCACTTTTTTTTACCTTACAAGCCAATACAATACCAACACACATTATTTTAATAACTATACAATTTTTATGTATATTACAAAGTGTTAAAATAAATTAGTTGCTATTGCTCTGTAATTCAGAATAGGCAAGCATTGCCTACTTTCATCCTTTCCGACCTGATTAAATAATTTATTTCCAATAGATGTGTATTTTTTAATAATGATCGAAATCAAATTTGTAATAAAGTAAATAAAATAAAATCCTGATTGCTAAATTCCCTTAAGAAATAAAAACCGTTTTTCAACTTAAATTACTAGTATTATTTCAAAATTTGTGTCAGCAGTTCTGGACGTCTGGTCTGAAAAGTTAAACACTGTAATCAAATACGATATATTGCAGAAATTATAAAATTATTTTTTTTCCAATATTACAGATTCTTTGATTCTTTTATGTCGAATTAGCTTTTGTACTATAAAGCGTGTTCTAAAGGCTCAGGCGATTGGAATACAATATGAATATGAGGGTTTTAAAGGCAGCAGTCACTGTGCTTTTTATCCAGTTCGGAGACTTGTCTGAATACTTGGAAGAGATACTGATTGAGTTCTGTGTTATTAATTTACAGTTTAGACGGAAATTGTTTAGTTGAGAAGATAAGAGTTTAACATTGAAGGTTTCAGTTTAATTTTCCACTTTAACAGCCATTTTATGTGGTCTTGCATTTAGTATGCAACAAATTTTGAAACTTCCGTATCAGATTTATACAGTTTTCTAAGCAGCATACCTTTCAGTTTTGGTTCTACCTTATAAGTTAATTTATGGTCTCGTAAGTAAATTCAAATAATGAAATTCATTTATTTCGTTGAGTAAGTTTTATCATATTCAAAAATAGAATTTGGCAGACTTTTGAAAATTTTTAGGGTGAAACCGGGTTTATTGTATCCATTACGTGGAATATTGTGTGGAAATATCTAGTTCGTCAAGTTGTCAAATAGTGAATATAAAATTTAAAGTCGACTTTTAAAAGTATCCAAAACTTCGAATTATACTATAAAAATTTGATATAACTGAGAGCAAGTTCCTACTCTAAAAATCTTTCATGTTAATTGTAACGATACTAGTAATTAATAATAATAATAATAATACACGAGTGCATAAATTATAAGTTTACTAATGTTTTATTTTTTTAAAGGTAAAAAAGTGAAAAATATGAATGAGTTTGGAATAGTTGCTACAGAGTGTCCTGAAAGGTAAATTAAATATTTTAAGAATGAAATATTAAAAGTAAATTAACTACGATAAAATGGTGAATGGTTTGGAATGGCTCAAAATGAAGTGACAACCGTTATATTTTTATCAAGCGTTTTTTAGAAACTTTCATAGTTATAGCATTCCAGTGTACTGAACTTACAACAGCGTTGATTTACGTAAAAAACGCTCAAAATACTGGTGTTAAACGATAAAAGAAATAAAAACTTTGTGAAAAAAAAACACATAAAATGTAATTTATAATACGTTACGATCGTTCCCTCTACTTAGTAAGACGAAGGGCTTTGTCTGATGAAGACCGAAAGAATTTTTTGGTCGAAACGATCGTAACGTATTATAAGTTACATTTTATGTGTGTTTTTTTCACAAAGTTTTTATTTCTTTTAACAGCGTTAATTGTGTTTTCTTTGATCAATGCTTTAAAGTTAGAAGGTAATTATTTATTATTTCTTTATTTTTTTTTATGAATGCTTTCAAATCGTTCGCAAAAATACATGAACAGAATAACGTACGAATATTATTTTCTCATATCAGTACGGAAAATAAAATGGTAAGCTGTGTTAGTATCACTCATATATACAGGGTGTTTCAGAATTATAGATTAGAAATCTAAACAGTGGTAGAGGAAACCAAGACGGTTCAAAATCATATGATGTGGGATCGGAAACATCATCTTCATTTGCCTAGTAATAATCACTTTGGAAGAAGTGTTGAAGTAATAGCGAACTTTCCGACCATGATTTCTCAAAACTTAATGCATTGTTCATAAAAATAAAAAAATAAAAACATTTGCCTATAATTGATAATTTAGAAATTCTACTTCATTTCATTGATGAGATGCTCGTAGAAAAGTTTAATGTTTATGAAATCCGATTAAGAAATCAGCCACATTGCTGTGTGATTCTGAACTGCATTTTTTCCTTCTACCATGCTTCATATTTTTGATCCATAGTTTTGAAACACTCTTTATACACATAACTTTGTTGCAATTTGTTGCTCATTTCGCTATAGTTCCTATTTCGGAGGAAAATATGGAAGTACAACTATCTTTTTACAGCTATATTCTATTAGGAGAGTTTTATTTAATTACTAGCCGCAACCAGCGAGCAGTTGGTTCGCCATCCTTGCTCCGAAGGAATCTAGTTTTACACCGACTTCTGTGCCGCTGAAATTTTTCTAATTCTGAATAAATTTAAAATTAACGTGGTGAAAAATAAGGCAGTTTATTTATAAAACCTACAAATCAATACAATTGTTTTTCGTATCATATTAATTCTAGAGAGCTTTTGGGTATATTGGTTGTTCTTCCAGTTGGAGCCAAGATCTAGATTTTCATTTCTTGCAATGACCATTCCTAAGCAAACACACAGACTGATAATATACCATAACTTTGATAAGCATCCATAGTTTTCCATGATAAAAGCATATCACTCTCCACTTGGAAGCTTATTATCTTTATTTACATTACCTCGAAGCTAACTTGTTTTAAAAACAAAATCAGTTATTATTACATTTCCTAGATCCTTCTCGGAACTCATGTCAAGAAACTTGGCACAGCTTGGATATTTGCCACCGCGGTGAGATGAAACATTTCTTGGTGATTTATGCATGCGCATAATAGACAATCATTTCTCTAAAAATTTGCATTCGTTTCATATTAAAATGCTTGTAAAAATAAATGAATTAATATTTTTTACCGTTCTTCTTTTATGTGTTTTGTGTTATGGCAGAATTTCAGGACGGACATCTGCCTACAATTGGAGGGAGGGGGAGGTGCCTTGATCGGAGGACCCTTTAAAGTGTTTAAACGTGTATTCACGTTACATCTGAAGAAAACGAACCGAAACTCCAGATCGTTCGATCGACGGCCGCGCGGCAGGTCCAAAATTCTGGATATTCGCACTTCAGCGGTCTACCACGTTCAGCGCCTTATCCGCTCGGCCATGGTGGGTCCTCGTACTTCTTTTAAAAGAGGGACAAAAATGCAAATCCGTATTCAGTGTAATTTTGGAATCCCTTAGATGAAAATGAATCCCTTTTTCGAAAAATAGTGGAAAGTTCAAAATTTAAGATGCATAATCAAACTACTTTAAAATTATCGTCAGGCATATTCTAACTGTACTTCACTTTTATAAATACTGTTTGGAAAGTGCATCATAATCCATAAGTGGGCCGTATTTGTATTCCTAGTCCCATAAAACACTTCTCTGGAATTGAAATGTATATTAATTTCGCCTGCTAAAACTGTTTTACAATAAGCAGGCATATTCTGACTATACTTCACTTTTATTAACAGTAATTTAGACGCCTTTATAGACATTAAATAATAATATTCTCGTTAAATAAACAGTAGGGTTTGGCAATTTTTCGCCAAATAGAAAAGGTATCGCCTTGCTGGGTTCAGTTTTGGGGACTTTTTTTAGCGCGAACGTTGTCGATAAATCGAAAACGGGGCAAACTTTAGCGACTTTTGGATCTTTATTACTCCGCTGCTATCTGGGAACTCTGCAAAAGTGATTCGCCATTTCTCCGCATAGACAAAAATCCTTGTCTGGAATTAATAGCCTCAAGCACCAATAATACCAAGCCCTCCGAGAGGGGGGGGGCAGAGGGAGCAATTGCCCCGGGCCCGTGCCTGTAGGACGTATATTGTTACGAATTTTTAGAGCGCAAATCCCACGGGAAAATAAGATATTTGTGTCTCCCAAACCACTCTTGCCATAGAGACAGATCTTGCTCGGTCGTTTATGATGTAATTGACGACTTTGCATCTAAATACCAGAAGTGTTATTTCATAGAAACATTTATAATATTAACTCTCGTTGGTATTTGCTAAAGTTTTTCTTTCAGCGCTATTCATTTGGCTATATTAATTTTATAACTCTGCTTTAGTATTCAAATAGCAAGTACTCCAGCACTTTAAAAAAGTCTTAAATTTAATTGTATAAAGTGATTTTCCGTATACATTAACATTTCAGAATTATCTGTACATTACCTTAAAATAATTCAGATAAAATACTTGGAATATTTTTGATGGAGATGAAAATTTTATCGTGTGCAAGGTTTTGTATATGTGGCCTACGGTAAATTTAAAGTGTACTAATTCTAAGGTGATTAAAAAAATTCTGGATTTTAAAAAAATGGGAGATTTTTTTTGAAGGGGGGGAGGGGGCCCGTTGTAAATACCTGCAATGGGGCCTGAAAATCCTGTCGGCGGCCCTGATAATACGACATGATACACGAACTGTAGGAGTACTCTAGAAATAATTTTCCAACTGTTATTCAAGCAACAAAATATATTCAAGACAGTAAGAGAAAATAAAGTAAAGGTAAAATAATGCTACATAAATTTATATCTATCATGAAATAAAAAAATTGCTCGATTTCATTTTGTTAAACAGAGATTCTGCTGAATCTGTATTAACTGTGACTAACATGATTTGTATACTTTCATTTGCAAAATTTTATGATAAGTTTCTATTTCTTTAGAAATGAAATTGTTGTTGTGCTGTACAACAGTGCCGATACTTTACTAACAAATATAACATTCGACATTAATTTGATATTCAAATTTCCTGAAATCAAGGAAAATCGTGAGTACATATTGTTTTTTTCCAACAATCATAGGAATTTTTATTTGTTAATTTTGAATTGAAATTGATCGACAATTGTTTTAAAATGTGTCTTTTAATATTAAACTTACTTTAACTGTGTGTTTGCTATTCGAGTTTCTTTTTCCAGCGTTTTCTAAATATGTGTTCTCCATTATTCTTATTTATTGGACTGATTTGTGTATGTGTGTGTATCTATAAATATTTAATTATTTTTAGCTACGAATTCTCGATGGGTTGTACTGAAAGTAAATAACCGAGATACAAATCCATATCAGGTGTGGAAAAACCTCGGTATGCCCGTTTATCCAACACTTGAAGAATTGGCACTGATTAAACGCAAAGAGGTTAAGTATAATCGTACTGACCAATCATCATTCATTAAAAACAAATTATGACGTTTGTGTATAAAATTTTTTTAGCTTAAAGTTCAAAATAAAATTATCATCCATAAGCTCATCTTTTATGCGGCATTTATATATGTTTGGTTATGATCGTTCTCCCCACCTCACCCCCCTAAAAAAATGCTATGGTCCCACCATAGCCTAGTGGTTAAGTCACTGGGTAAATGGCGGAAGTGTGAAGGGCCAGGGTTCTGACTTACCGTGCGCTGTCTATCTAATGATCTGGGGTTTTGCACAGTTTTCTCCAGATGTAACGTGAGTACGCGTTAGAAACCCTTAAAAGGTCCTCCGAACGAGGCACCTCCCTGGGCAGATAGCCCTCGTTTAGTTTTGCCTGAAAAAAAAAAAAAAATGTTTAAAATATCAAGATGAGTATATTTACCTAATATCCACTATGTTACCGTCTTGTATGTTAAACTCATATGTCATTAAGATTAAAGTTAAATTCATTTTAGAGCCTTATGGAGCTTGATGATAGTAAGATGTTAGTCAAGCCTAATAGAATTGAAGAATAAATGGATTAAATAAACCCTAAAGTTTTTATCCACTCTGTTACCAAGAGTTTAACTCAAATTATGCTGTAGCTTTAATATTGAGATACTTAAGGCATGCATACATTATTATAATCTAGTAACTAGTATTTTTAAATAACAATTTTTCTCTCTCTCTCTCTCTCTCTTCTTTTTTTTTTTTTTTTTTTTTTTTTTTTTCCTTTGAAAAATTATATTGTCTGTATCGAACGTAACAGAGTGGTCGTATATTAATAAATATTTATAAGGAATGTACATATTTAGGTATTATGAGGCATTTATTATACTTGTTACCCTCCAAATTATGTGTATAAACATTAGAATGATTTTATCTTAAAAATGAATATTTTACCTTAAAAATTATGTTTGGTAACAGAGAATTGACATTTTTCATCTTTCTACTTAGCAGGGGAAAAAAAGTAAAAAGTGTTACTTGCAATGACAGAAGTTTATGACTTTTAATAGATTTTATTAGAAAAACTAGTTTTCTGACTTGTAATAAGTAAAAGTTGTCGAAAAAAGAAATTTGTTTTTAACACACATTGAACTGAGAAATTGTAAAATTTTTTGAGAATGATCCCTACAAAATTGCTTTAAAATACATCATTTTTCATTTAACTGTAAATAATTTAATATTACTAAAAAAATAATATTTTATTTGAAATTCACAAAAACTTTTTTTTTTAATTCAAAGGGACCTTTTTTGATGGGGCCATTTAAAATGAAAGATGCAAATACGTTTAATCTTCGTTCCAAATTATTGAATCCAGGAATATCCATGATCAGTATATGCAAACATCAACTACTTTTGAAAGAAGTAAGTTTCCCTTTGTGTGTGTGTGTGTTAATTTTTATGTTTTCGACATGTTCTGATAACTATTTAGCTATCTTTTTTTGTAGTAATATAAACTTACGCTTTTCTTTTAGGTTGAGCGGATACGTTTCATGCAAATAAGAAATAATTCTTTGCAAATTTCTTGGACTGACAAACACAACAGGTAACTGCAAATATTATGCAACGCAATAGAAAACTACTCTTTCAGATAAATAACAGAAATGTCCTTTTGTTTATAACAGATGCTTGCTGACGTATAATATAGAGTATAGTGATAATTTGAAGGGACCTTACGTGCAATTAAATGAAGATACGGTAGCATTTCCATCGTACTGGCATTCGTGCAGAAAAAATGGTACATTGTTGTTCTTTTTCTAAATATTTTAATATTTTTTTTTCATTATACTTGCATGGCTTAGCGATTTTATAATATAAGCAACCCCCGAAAGCCTTTTTTATGTGTGTATTTTATTTTCTATGATTATTGGTAGAATACTAGAAGCAAAAGAAAGAAATTAATGATAAAAAGGAAAAAGAAAATCTACGTTATTAAGATTTTAACAAAGTGTTTTTTAACGTACACCTGAGTCAAATCCATCTAAGTTATAAAGAAATTTTTGAGTAACAACTGTATGTTTTCACAAAAAAAAACCCTGTGCTTTAGTTAATTATCGTTCGAAGTTGATCTGCGGTTACTAATGTCTGAAGTCTGCATCATTGGTACCTATATGTTGATTCATTGTTGATTTCCATTGAATAACATGGGGAAATGACTGGTTTTCGCCAAATTTTGCAGTGTATCCCTAAAATCACTTAACTTGTCCCTACAGCATTTTTTTATTCTTATTTATTTATTTGCTTATTTTTACAGTGTTTTCATAACTAATTTGTATTCTCGAATTTAAGTCGGGGATTTTGGATCCTTAATTTTTAACTCCTGTGTTTTGATACGCCACGCGTGTGTACTAGTTATAGAGAGGACATTGTTTTGTTATGGAGGAGATTGTGTCACATACGTAAGAACAGAATTTGCATTGCATGTATGTGATCGTATACATACAAATATAAGTATATTTATAATTTGTTATCTAATTTCTTAGCATGGTAGATTAATACAGCATTATTTTTATAATGTTTCATGTCTAAGAGTGTGCAAATATGGAATGCGAATTAATCGAAGTAATTTAGTCATGTTTAATGTTTTTCTGCCAGTTTAATCTGCAGTTCTTGTACCTGTATTTTGTTTTTCAGATATTCATTGTTCTATCAGAGGATTTTACCGCATTTATGCCATCGATTATTGGCATGTACATGGACCGTACTCTGTTCCGGCCAAATATTCTGACTGATTTTAACTCGCGTCAGTTTTTGATTTTACTATTTGGAATGTTTTCTTACACCAATAAAATTTATATTCTTAAATCAGTATTTGTGGTGTGTTTAATTATTTATTTTTATTTTATTTTATTTATTTACTAGCTGCGTACCCGTTCTTCGTACGGTAGGAAACGAATACTTTCCTAAAATAACTACCTGTGAGAAAACAAAACCTAAAAGAAAAGAAAATGTAAGGAAATCTGATACACTTTCAGATTTTAAATGCGCACTAAAGTGCTATAGATTAAAAGCGTATCATAATCCATGTCTCGTCCCTATTTTCTCCCCTGATTCCATATTAAGTTGGAAAGTGTATCATTATTCATGAGTGTGCCGTATTTTTTTCCCTTGTTCCATAAAACGCATCTTTGGAATTGAAATCTATCTTGAAATCGCCTACTAGAACTGTTTTACAATTTAGGCCAAGGATATTCCAACTGTACTTCACCGTTTTAAATACTATTTGGAATGTGCATCGTAATCCATGAGTGTGCCGTGTTGGACTTTCTCGAGTTAATTTCTACTTTAACGCCCCGACTCCTGCCAAGGTGGCGATAATTAAACATGTGCAGTTACCACGACGATTTTTTGTATTTATGTGCCAACTTTAATTTACAATTAAAATGGGGATTTGGAACAACATGTAAGTACGGCATTCTATTAGTTATTTATTTTGGGTTGCCAATTAAAGTAGTTTTAATAATTAAGCTTCTACAAATTGCTTAATTGATGCATTTATGGCTAATTTGTTCACTTTAGTTTTCATCTAGTCCTTTAGGGAGCATTGAAACCTGTGCGTAATTCCTACAGACCCATGACTGCAAAGTGCGGTGATTTTTTAGGTTGGCGAGAATGGGGGCGTTAAAATAGTAATCAATTCTTTCTTGTTCCATAAAGCACATCTTTGGAATCAAAATCTATTTTAAAGCGCCAACTAAAGCTATTTTACAATCTTCGTCAAGCATATTCTAATCACACTTTTCAAGCTTCGTTCAGTTTTGAAGTTATTTTTTGGCAGCAAACTTGGCGATCAGTTATCAAAAATTGCAAACCTTGTGCGACTTTCAAGATTTTAATCTTCACTCCCCCCCCCCCCCTCCTCCGCGTTATCGATCTTCACCGTGGTAGTTCATTTTTACAAGACCTGTCTACAAATCTTGTCTACAAAGTCGCGTACACAAAAATCTGGGACTGACAAAATAGAACCCTAGTGCTTGAAAAAAGAATCAGAATCCAGGTAGTCCCTTTTGTTGAAACTATCACAATGTAGGATTAAGATAGGATTATTTAATTTTTAACGCAATGTAGGATTATAGTTTAGTTAGTTGTAAGACGACCGTTAAAAAATGGTGAATAGGCCACTTTTAATTTTCCGAAATATTTATTAACGTGCTATAATCTGCTTTAATTCATATTAACCTAACAAATCTATTAATACTACCTATTACTTATTCTATCTATTACTTATATAAATATTATCTATCTTTGTTTCTCCCTCTTTAATCCTCAATTTAAAGAAACAGCTTAGATATTTGAAACTAGTGGTGCCTTTTCTACTCTTTGATTATCCTTTGCAATTTATGCTAATGCATAAATTGCAAATTATTTAGCATAAACACCATTAGCATAACCGATAAACATACATATTACTGAAATGTGGAAGAAGCATGCGTTTTTACAACCTTTGCCGTATTTACCTATAGTCTGACACGGGGAGCGCCGAGCTAAGGGCCCTCTCCAAATTTGTGTTATTTCTGATAGTTTCAGACGATTTCAGATAGCTCAAGAGGAAACATGTTAGTTTCAACATTCAAGTAAGTTTAAACATCTGCAATTGTATTTCTTGATACGTCACTCTAAACTGGACATTCTTAATTTATTGCTTGTGGTAATGTGTTGAAGGTATCGGCCACTTCAGAATCCCGAAGTGTTATATAAAAGAGTTTTTGTACAGATGTAAAACAAATACTTTAAATATTTTTAATATTTGACAGAGAAAATGTACTGAAAGAAGTTAGGTTGAAAATCTACACGTTGCAGGAAATATTGGTCGCTCAACATTCAAGGTTCACAAAGGTGGGTGGGGGTTCTCATATCGAAGAACTGCCGGGGGGCTCAACGGTTTATAAATTCGGCCCTGTTTACACCTATGCTCAGGGACCGATTTTCAGAGATGGGGCACAGGGAGAAAGTTTCATTGGGGGGACCCTTCTTACGAAAACTTTCTTATACCTTACAAAGCAAATTTCATATCACACCCCACAAAGAAGGACGTTATAACATCATAAAAATGATTATCGAATCGAAATGCTATGGTTTGACAATAATAATGCAGGATAATAATATTTCAATTACATTATTTAATTTTCAATCATTAATTTCTTTCTGTATTTTTCAAGCAACATGTTACGCAATATTTATGTATTTATTTTCCTAGTGGGATAGATCTTCACTTCATTCCACTTAGGAAGCTATTTCCTTTCATTTGTACACATGGGCAGCCCTAACGTGACGCCCCCTGTAAAGTGTGAGTAGGTGGCGCCCTTTCAAAGGTAAAAAGGGCACCCCCCGTTTATGCTCTATATCAAGTTTTTCTCGATTTTTAAGTTCGAAATAACGCCCCGATGCAATGCTTACCGTATCGGGCCGCCTCTGAGGCGACTGCATCACTAGGCCACACATCCTAAATGATAAGTTAAGTTTGCACTGAATAATTGCCTGAAACTATGCCATTAAGCTTTAAAAAATAGTGAATGGGAGCGCTATGAAACTGTAACAGACTAATTATTATTGCTATTATTTTTCATACAATTTCTCTGTCTCTTACTTGAAATTAAAATCAAATTTGCAAATTTTTAAACTTAAAGAATTATTTGGGGCCGTTTTTGTTTTAGGGGGGAGGGGCACACGCTTGCCCCAAATGCCTTGCTGAAAATCAGTCCCTGCCAATGCTTCAAAAACATATTTAAATAAATCCAATTTAATGCTAGAAACAAAAATACTACCGATTCCTTTATAAATTGTCAGGTGCATACCAGAAACATAATGAAAGAAAGAAGCCGTAATCTGTTAAAACAAGAAACAATATTTGATTTCAATTAACTGTTCAACATTCTAAGAAAATTCTAACAGTAATTAAATTATTCGGAATAAAAAAAGAAAACTGCGAACTCTTTTCCGATAAGAACAGATTTTCTGGAGAGATTAGAAAATTCGAAAGTTCTTAAAACAGGAAAGTGGCGCTTCTAGAAATTAACGTTTAATGAGCTGAAGCAAAGTATACAGAACTCATTTTCGTTTCCTGCGATTAATGCGAGAAAAGCCCCAAGAAATTAATTGCAGTTTCTTTATACCGCTGCTTAATCTTTTAATAATAGCTAAGCAAATGATGCATTTGAGAATAAAACCATGAATTTTTTGTTTCAGCTTGATAAATAGTGTTGTACAACTATCTCTTTCTTTAACAGAGCACAATTGTTAGAGTTTTATTTTTTTTAGAAGAGATTTTTTAGAATAGCATGTGTAAATCGCCAAATAATGAAAAGTCGCCATTGGTGGCAGGCTATATTCTATCTGTTCCGTAGCTTTTATTAACCTTACATGTACGCAAGTCGCCAAATAATTAAAAATCGCCATGGGTGGCAAAATTCGCAAGGTGTCCAATAGGTTTTACATTATTAAAAATACAGCTGAAACAGATGTTCTGATTTTATTATGCTTTAGATCCTAATTAATATAACCTTTGAATGGCAACATTAAATATCATTGTGTTTCTGAGGAGTGCAAATAATTTTTCCAGCGATTATAAGCGGAGTCCGCACTCCAGGTGGAGTATAGCTCAGGACCCGTACAACACGGATTCCCATAACAAAATATCTTCCGTGTTATGAGGGGGAGGGGATCTACCGTAGTGTGAAGTTTTAAATTTTTATGTACCAATGAACATGCAAGAACCAAGCAATGTGTAGCTGAGTAACATTCTATCTGATCCACGGGTTTTGTCTGTTGAAATTATGTCTTTTTTACGAATAAGCCTGATTAGGGGCCGAATGCCTCATACGAAGAGCGAGCGTAGCGAGTCTGGGGGCCTTGGCCCCTAGTCTTGTTACAAAATCTGTCCTTTAAAACAATGAAAGTGTGGAAAACCTTTACGATGAATTTTTGAAAGGAACCCAAGAAACGTATTACTGCCGGCAACAAAACTAAACGGTACTGGTCATGCTTGCAAAGTACCGTGCGCAAGGTACTCTTCTTAATACAATAACTATTCTAAGATGTTGTTACGAATTTGTGGGGTAACCTGCTGTTATGGGTTTTAAAATAGTTTAAAATTCGTTTTCTACGCGTCAAATAGTTAAATTTTGCTTTTTGTTGCATGAAAATCGGTCAACTAGAACCGTAGATACGGAGGTTTTGGGTTTCCGTATTGGTTTGTATCCAGTTTCTAGAAATCTCGAGAAATATTGGTCCTAGGCATTTGGTAACTTCACTTTTGGGGACTTATTTTTAGCGATATTTCGCCAAAAGTCGCCAAGCTTGGCAACATTTTGGTCATTTGGCTTAATTTTCCCTATGGGGCTTGTAAAGTAGGTTTTTCTGCATTAACATGCGTAATAACCTAATATTTCTCTTCTATGACGTAATCAAAATTCCTGCTTTACGTGGAATCTTCGAGAAATAGATTCTTCTCGAAGCTTCTTGTAGCTTCTGCGTCACCTATAAATACAAGCATGATAAAGGCCCCTGTTCAGTGTGTTATCGAGCTGCCAGTGAGTACGCTGCTTTGCTCTGTGAATGCTGCTATAGTTTGCTTGCTTTTTAAAGCCTTGTTTTAAAGGGCTGTGTGTAAATTCTTTATTATTGAGTCTTGAGGGATTGCTTGCGATATCTCTCGTATATTTCCACTGAATTTTTGACTGTAGAAGTGTTTTATTTTGTGTGAGAAATACAGCATTTGTGAGAGCTTCTGATCTGAGTGGACTGTTAAAAGCACATTACTGTGTGATTGTGCTTGTGAATCTTGTACAGCTGATTGTTCGACGAAGTTCTAGAAGCAATAAAGTTCGTTTTCCATCCTGACAAGTGGACTCTTTACTAGAACTTTCTACACCAACTGGACTTTAGAACGACGAACCCAGGAAGTAGCAGAGTATTATGCAACAGTATCATTCTAAATATAATACTAAAAAATGTTAAGATCGCTTAGTTTTATTCCTAACTAGTCAAATATTCTCTATTCCATCTAATAATTCAAAACTTAATTATTAAAATAAAAATTCAACAACCAAAATAAAAATTCCTAATTGGTATTTAATTCCATTATTAATTATTTCGCTTATGTTAAAATTTTTCAGAATTGTAGGAACCTAAGCACATTGTAAATTTTAAAAATTAAACTTAAAAAAAATAATTGTGGAATAGAAACTTCTACAAATATTTTAACATCCCGGTAACATTACTATCGATGGGCACTACACCAGAACCCAGCCGTTACATCACAGTCGCTTTTAAGGTACTAGACCAGTGCCTTTATTTTGAACGATGACCAACACCATGCCATTACATTTTAGGCGGAGTAAACGTACTTGGCCAGAGCCCCTTTATTGTAAATGATAGTCGGCATGTGTCATAAAGCCGGTACAATGCCGGCGCGTTTAGTTACGGTTAAGGTTCTTTTTGAAGTACCGCCTCAGTACTGACTGAGCACTGACACGGTACTCTGTCAACATATATGTTTTCTGGGAAGCAATGTCAAAAAAATTGTCAGATTATATTGATATACACAATACCGTGTACAATCAAAGGTAAATTTTTGAATTTTCCAACCTTAGGTAAGCACAACAAAATGAAGTTCGTTTTACATATGAGGGGAGAGAGCAACCCGTACCTGCTGAAGGCAGTACATAAAGGCGAAAAAAACATATATATGTAATAGTTAGAGGCGAAAAAACCGAATATATGTAATAGTTAAATAAGGTTTCCGTCCAAATATGGGGTATTTCAGCAAGATTTGTCTGCTTAGCACAATTAAAAATACGAAGGAATAATTTCTGGAAAAAAAAGAGGGGGGGTGGGAGGGGCAGATTTTTTTTTTTTTTTTTTTTTTAATAAGATTAACCTCACTGGGTCTAAACCCACAGCGAATATATGCTATGTGTAAGCAAAGCCTCTCAAAAATGAATTGCAGCACGAAAATTAGTTCCATTTTTTCACTCTTTAGAGTATGGTATACAGGGTTAAACAAATTGTCGAACATTGTAAATGCCTGATGGAATCTATGCCAGAGCGCATAAAACTGGTTCTGAAAGCAAAATAAAAGGCATATTCTATACTAATTATGATTGAATGAAATAATTTTTCAAATAAACTGTTATTTCCTAATATGCGTTTGATTCAATTAATACACACGGTATTCTAGCATGTAATTAAAATATACTACAGCGCATAATTCATTTTTTAGTCATTCTATACTAAAATAATTGTACATATGGCACAGTCTTAATTTTTTATGTTAAAAATTAGGTGAGATGATAATACAAAATTTGAGAGCATTCTCACGTCTCTCCATATGAATAAAATATATTAAAAACAAGTTCGGAGTTTATCGTAATGATGATTCGTATTCAGCTACTTGGCAAGTTAACGAATTTTAAGAAATCTTAACAAAATTAAACTGATCGGACTTCAAGCTTCAACATTGCTATGTTGAAAATATTTGATATGGTTACTTAACAATTGGATGACTTTAAAAATAAATAAATAAGTAAATGTTTATAAGCGAAAATTATTTAAAAATCAATTTTTATGTAAAATTTACCAAACACCTACATTCAATTAAAATATAAGTAGTCCATTCTTACAAGTGCGCAGCAGTAACAAAAATAAGTAAGCAATGAATAGATAAATTGAATAAAAGCAGCTTATAGAAAATAAATGAGTGCTGGTGTTATTTGCTGCTAAAGAGGATTGCAGATAGATTAAGAAGATAAAGCCGATCTTAAAAGAACTTTAGGTGAATCTTACTTATTAAGAGCTCATGTTTTATACTGCATTCACTTAATGGGTTGTATATTTCGTTAACACGAAGATACATTTTTTTTTCTACATATGAGAGAGATTCGGAAATTTATTCTTACCTTTTATGATAAGAATAAATATCAAAAGAGAGCATAAAATATCCAACAGAGAGTGTTTAAAGAGCATAGAAGCAGATATTTGGTTTGTCGCATAACGCTTTTTTAACACGGAAAATATGTTTTGAGTAATTCAAATAATTTTGTTGAGTTAACAAAAAATTGGAAATATTTGATTTTGCTGGAGGATTAAAAAAAATTCATTGAAATCAATAGCAGATTTCGTAGAATAAAAAAAAAAACAGAAAAAATGTGTAGATTTAACAAACTATCTATGAAAGTTTTTATCATTATTATTCAACAAAATGTCAATGAGAATTTTGTTCATTCAGCAAAATCTCAGCTGAAATGTTTAAAGCAAAAATTTTTTTTTCCAGGCATTTTCTTTTTGAAATTTATTAATAAATGCGAGTTATAAATACTGACTGTGCTAGGATAATAAATTAAATAGCAGAATATCTGAAATGTCTACAAATTAGGTGTGAGGAGAAAGCAAAAACATTCCTAATTCTTCAGTTTTTAGTCTTACCTTACAGATTCATCTTGATACCAGTAGGATATGTTGGCTACAAAGATGAGCTATCTCACTCCAGTAAATAAACGAAAAATAATTTTTGTTGATTTCTCTTATTAGAATTATTGCAATGTGTCAACTCTAGAAAGCTAGGATAATACTTTTATTAAAGCTGATATTCGTCGGGCTTTGCAGCTAAAGTAGCTATCCAGTTGATACCCCACTGCTTGTTACCAAAATGTATACAAACTACAGTCTAAAGCAGAAAATATTTTTGTCTTTTTACTTATTTGTTTATATGCACTACAAATCCGCATTCTCATTAACTTATTTTCTAAAAGGTTGAGGGAAAATTTTGTTCCATCAACAAATATATTTTTAACTAGCCGCCTTCGGCGACCAGTTTTAGACGTCGATGGCCGCTTCGCGGGCAAAATGTGCAACCTAGAGCACACCGGCCTCTTCGCGACCGAAATTTACAACCTGCGGGCAGTCCGCATTCGGCAACCAGTTGGTCCGACCGCTTCACGTGCAGCCTATGCAACGTACGGGCCGCTTTTACACGTTTTGGTGAGCGGCCGCATCCGGCAAACAGCTGGTCCGCCGGCGGCCTCTTCGCAACCAAAAAGTGCAACTTACGGGCTACCCGCCTTCGGCAACCACTTGGTACGCCAACGGGCCGCTTCGAAAAAAAAAAAAAGTGCAACTTTCGGCCGCTCGCCTTCGACGACCAGCTGAATGAAAGCTCAATAATTTGTCCGTAATCGTATATATATATATATTTTAATTCACTATGCCCGCTCGCGCAGGCCGTGTGCAACGACCGCACCTGATACATGTCCCCTTCTACATGTCTATGTTCTAACAGTAATTTATCGCTAATACCTATGCAGCTACTAAAAACAAATAGAGTCCAGTCGTCGGTATAATATCCAGTCTTCCTGCCACAATGCGAGCACAGAAGGGATGTTAACTGTGCCAGTCTAACAATGATTTTATTTTTAAAAGAACTGGAGTGACTCCACTCAACTTTCCGGACATTTACGATTAAGATCATTACCAAGCATTTAAATAAATTTTAATCGATAAATAATTCAAACATATATACCAAATTGAAGCTCCATCGAATGCGTCGTTTAAACGCTTGCGCACTTTCAAGAATTTCTCCCCATATGCCATAATGTAAAAGAAATCTTTGTCGTATTTATAGGTTTACGACAAAATCGAAATAAACGTAAAAAAATTAACATAAATAAAAGCTATGATCCGACAACGTTGAAATCAAAATCCATTAAAATAAGTTTTCAGAAAAACACTACATTTAAACCCCTTTAACTTTTAAAACACTGCGGTTTTTCAACTGAAGAGAGCAATGGCAACTTTTTAAGAAGTTAAAACTTCCCACAACAATGAATTCAAAATATAACAAACACTTATGGCTTTACGACAAAAACAAAACAATCTAAATAAAAGCTACGATCCAACAACGTTGAAATCAAAATCCGTCCGGTTAAACGAATTCAAAATTAAACGAACACTCATGACAAAAACATATGTCGTCAAAACAATCTAAAATACTCGCTTAAACACTTCAAAATTAAATAAACGCATATGGATTATCGGCAAAAATAAAACAAATGTCCCAAAACAATCGAAATAAAAGTTACGATCCAACAAAATCCATACGATTAAACGAATTCAACAAAACAACAAAAATAAAATAAATGCCGCTAAAATAATCTGAAACACACACTTTTAAAATACGATTTCACAAATATTACACCGTCAACATTTAAAAACAGTCCAGTGAAGCAATGAAAAAAAAAAAAAATCTGATGTGTCCAACACATGACTTCCTTGCACGTCCATTAGATCAAAAATATTTTCGACGCACTTCCTCTAAATTTATTTGTTTGAAAGAGATAAAATATCAATAATAGTAAGGTTTAGCGATTTCTAGCCAAATATTTCGATATCGCCAAGCTGAGTTCAATTTGAAAGATTTCCTTCTGACACTTTATTTGGCGATATTTCACCAAAAGCCGACAAACTTGAGATAGTCAGCGAGATTTTGGGTATAGCCAAAGTAGTCATTGACCACAGACTTTCAATGAATTGAATGCATCTATACACCTCAATGTATTTAAAGTCATTTGGCTCACCCTGTAAATAAATTCTCAGTCGATTGCTGTCAAAAAAGATATTGAAAACAGTTAGATATTACAATAGTTCTAAATACAAAGTTAAAAAATCTACGGGTTAAAGTTTTAGAGTTATACAAAATAGGAAATAATTTTTGGCGCCAAATTTGGCGATATTTCGGCGAAACTCGTCAATTTCGACGACATTTGGCGAGATTTTAAGCATGAACCAAACAATGACAGATTATCGCCAAATTTGGCGATATTTCGCCAAAACTCGCCAAGAACGATGACAAATGGCGATACTTTGGGCATGGACCAAATGACTGACTATCGCCAAATTTGGCGATATTTCGCCAAAACTCGCCAAGGTCGAGGACAGACGGTGAGATTTTGGGTATGTACCAAACAATGACTGTCTACAGTTGTATTATAATGAAGATGTCCATAGACATTAAGGTACTGAAATTCTTTTCGGTGGTCCTGTAAATAAACTCTCCAGTAGATTGGAACCAAAAATCGAGATGCACAACTAGATGTTACAACATTCTTATATATGAAATTTCATAATAGTTTTTGAGATTTGAGAGTTAAATATGCACACACGTACACCAAAAGTCGCCAAGCTTGGCGACTTTTGGCATAGTTCTTGAGGGAGGCACGTGACCGTGGTCGGACCATTACCTAACTTATGTGGTAGGACGGTATTATGCTTGAAATGGATGAATGCCCCTAAAATTGCTATTGACCGTAATGTATTGGAAATCTTTTGAGTGTTCCTGTAGCAGAACTATAAATGATAAAGACAGTTTTTTTAATGGAGAAATTCATTTTCTAACTCTTTACAGCATATATCACTTCTGAGTCGTTTGAAATAGCCCAATACCTCTAAAAAACGCTTTGATGAATTTCGGCCCATAGAGCGTAATGTATTTCGAATCTTTTGGGCGGTCCTGTAGATAAACTATTCAGTCGAATGGAACCGAAAGGGGAGGTGCACAACTAGATGTTACAACAATCCTAAATATAAAGTTTCAACATTCAACGCCTAACAGTTTTTGCGATATGCGAGTTTAATGAATTTCGGCCCATTGAGTGTAATGTATTTCGAATGTTTTGGGCAGTCCTGTAGATAAACTATCCAGTCGAATGGAACCAAAAGGGGAGATGCACAACTAGATGTTACAACTATGCAAAATATGAAGTTTCGACATTCTACGCCTAATAGCTTTTGAGTTAGGCGAGTTTAATGAATTTCGGCCCATAGAGCGCTATGTATTTCGAATATTTTGGGCGGTCCTGTACATAAACTATCCATTCGATTGCCACCAAAAGGGGAGGTGCACAACTAGATCATAGAACAATCCTAAATATCAAATCTCAACATTCTACGACCAATAGTTTTTGAGATATGCGAGTTACATACATACGTACGTACGTACGTACGTACGTACAGACGGCATGGAAAAACTGGCCACAGTAGACTCGCCACTGGTCAAAATGAGTTGCAGACGCGTTAATATGATCGTGCATGCTAGCCTACAATGAAATGCATCGAAAAAAAATTTTATATTAAATTTAGAGGTAGTCAAAATCGGTTTTTATGTCGAAATTTGGCCCCCAAAATTTTTCGGGATCACATTACTTCCTTATACTACGTACAAGGAAGTAAAAAGTAACTTCTTAAAACAACAATGTACATTTACATTCTCATTTCAAAGAGTGTTGCCAATTTCTAAAAAGATTTCCTACAAATAGGTGTTCAAGTGTTGTGCAGACAAAATTTTGCACATTCTGAACAAATTTGCCCAAACTCTATCAAAATTTTTCAGTTAAATCGAACTTAAACATTAAATAAAGCTGTCCTTGCATTGCTTGTCACGCAAAAGAAGTATGACGTCTCTATGAAGTCATCTAATACATCTGCGCGAGAGATTATGTTCCGTGATTTTTTTTCAAAGAATCAAGGAATGAATAGTGTCGCTTCGCTCCTCTGTTTTAAAAGCGTGCAAGATATCACGCTTTTTTCAAGGCGTGATATCTTGCTAGATATTTAGAGCTGAAAGCAGCTGCAAGTTAAGAAAAGGTTAATTTTTTAGAGATCTTTCGAACTGTATAAAATATCCTCTAATCTAGTTCCGTAGCTTATTTTCACAACCACTAATGTACAAAGTTAATATGAATTTTAAAACAATTTGTTTGCATGTATGGTCATTTCTTCAAATGCTGTAATAACACAGAAACTAAAAAGTTGTTCAATCCAATGGATAAAAACAAAAATGCAGTAAACTCTCGATAGTTCGAGTTTTCCATTAATCCGAATTAGTGAAAAAAAAATCAGTTTAGTTCCCAAATAGTGACTTAACACGTGCAAAACACGTGAAAGAATCATTTTGCACCACCAAATTCAAATAACTGGTTCACCTGGAAGTCACATCAGAAATTCCCCTCCCAAAGAAAATTAGTGTATTCTTCCTATAGATGGCCTCACAGACATCTTTGTGCAGTGTTGACATGCTGCTTTGGCGATAGTGCGACATTGCTGCACGGAAGCAGATCAATGCGTAAATACAAAAAAAACAATTGACTATTATTTTCCGATATAATTTACTGTTTGACTACGGATTACATAGAAACATAAACATCCGGTTTAGAGGCGAACCCAGGCCAGTCCATTAGTTGTTGGGGGTGCCAGTCAGATGTGAGCTTGCCGCTCAATTATTCAGAGGAGGTTTCAAGAAATAACGATTTGTTTACTCTGATGATATTTTTAAACTTATACGTTTAAATATGCATTCAAATTACAAAAATTGCTTTATTTCCCTTTATTTGCTTGTAAAATATCATGATTTCGATAATTTGGGGCAAGCCCGGTCCCGTCTACCTCGAATTATCGAGACTCTGCTGCAATACTAAATAATTTTACTGGAAAAAATAATTTTAAAAAATTCACCACTACTCGCGTTATGCTAAAATTAAAATTATAATAATAAATATAATTGAGTTCCGCTCTTTGAAAAATAATAATTAAATAAATCCTAAAACAGTTTTACGACTATAAATAATAATAATAAGAATAATTATAAAAAAATCACAAAATGACTTTTGCTGAAAATTTCACTAAATCTCTAAAAGACTGAAAAAAAATTGAGTTCCCGGGGTTGTAATGGCCCGAGTTCCCACTGGAATGATGAATTTAAGGGCATTACAATAAGAGGTTCATAGAGAACTGATTGCCGACTCCATTAGCGGTTTACGACCAAGGCCGTACTTGGGGGGGGGGGGTGGATCAGGGGGGCCGTCCCTCCCCCGAAATTTATAATTTTCTAAACAAAATAATAAAGTCTTTTTGTGAAAAATTCAACCTCTTTCACCGTTTGGTCCCCCTCCGAAATTTTTTCCTGGGTACGTCCCTGTTTACGACTACAGATGTCAATCACTTTTTGGCTAGACTACCAGCAGCTTCACCACGGCTTCAGCCCAGTCAGCTTGGTGAGAGGCAACTAGTTTTGTTTTAACTTTTTAAAAGTTGTTGGATATGCCACTGTTGTACATAATTTATTAATTTTACTTTTTTACCTTTGCATTTAGTTAAACTCTGTTTCTGTTTCAGTTTCATTCGCTGCTGAGCGATTGCTGCCAAGTTCAGACAAGGTTTTCTTAATGGCAAATCCAGTCACAATTTAGCATAGTCTCAAACTTTTTCCATTTGTTGACGATGATAATAATAATAATAAAATAAATAAATACAGGCCGCCAGATGAAAGGAAAAAACTGTTCATCCACTCGTTTAAGACACTATTATATACAGCGTGAAGGTACGTCTTTGAGAGCTGTATGGTTTTTATAGAAACTTTCTCAGATGCTCCATCATGCTTTTTCCCATCCGCTTCGGAAGGAGTAAACACGCGAAAAATATATTTATATACTTTTTTTACAAATTGAGAAAAAAAATTATCAATGGTTTTCGAATATTTTTTAACAGTGGGCAAAATGTTTAGTTTTTGTGGTTATCAAGTTTTTAAAACAATCCTTTCATAAATAATTTGGCATTGGTCATACAATGTGAAAAATCTTGAGAAATATTGAATTTTTAGCGATGCTTTAAAAATTCATTTAAAAAAATTAAATTCAGGTACAATGCTCAAACAAAGCTCATTGGTAAAAGCATTCTGTGGACTTTCTGATGATATAAGAAATACAGTTTTTAAATAAAAAATCAGTTCGCCGAAGCTTAAAATTCGCGATAAGTTGTTGGAAAACGAACAAAATATTAAATAAAGATAAAATTAGATCATTATTCTTTTTACTGAGCAATCGCTATAGATTGTTCTATTTAGTTTGTGCTCCAAAAATTGCTTCAGCTATGAAAAAAAAATTTAATACATTCAATCAATTTTTCGTTCAATCTGCAAACATTATTTTTTCAGCGTAGCGAAGCCGAAGTCAAATACCTTTAAATTAAATTATATTATTGAAAAGTGTTAAATAATGTCCCCACGTTTTGTAAAGTACTTGTTTACTTTCAAGTGCTGTATATAAAAAGTATTATACCTTGATAATGAAACAATAAATTCTGCTCTTTATTGAAGCTTGGCGTCGGGTTATACTTTTTCCAATTTATTGTACATTTTGCTTCTTGTGAACAAAGTAATTTGCTTCAATTTTGTGAAGAATGCAAGGAGGAATTTCAATAGAGATAGTTTCCATCACAAAATGAGACTAGAAATCTGAGATACAGTACTGCATTCGAATGAATATACGTTAAAAGACATTTTATTGAATTTTATGAAAGAAAAGAAAACGAAACTAGTGTGCACAAGACAGATATATGCAGAGATATCGCTAGAAATTTTGTCAAGGAGTGAAAATACTCCTTTTGGAGGAGGGAATTTAATTTTAGAGGAGTAAAATAAGAGGCTTAAAGAATAAAACATAAAGGTACGTATGAAAGTTACCTATGAGGGGGCAAAAACTAAATCGAAGTTATTTAATTTTTTTAAATGTAGTTTAATGTTTAAAAAATTTCCCATTTGTTCATCATTTGTCTTATATCAAAATTCTTTTCGTCTCCTTTCTGCATTTTACACGAATAAATAGTATCACCGAAATTTAAAGCAGCAAACAACATTCCAGTTTTTTTCAGCAATTTCAAGCCCTTTCTCCTATATCCGTAGCGACATCATGCTTTTGTAATTGTTTAGACCTCGATTTAAACAATAAATACATGTCAAACTTTATTAAGAATACAGAGCGAGAAAATGCGTGTATTTTAAAGTTTTAGAGAGCATTTTTGATTTTTAATGCGTAAAACACGCTTGTAGAGGAGTCAAAAATATCTCTGCTTGTATGTATATATATCTGTATACATTTATATATACAGAATTTTATGGTATATATTAAAATATTTCAGAAGATTAAATCTAAATAAATACAAAATTTGACATTCAATACAACAATTCAATTTGACATTGAATACGAAAAACAATTCCATTATTGAATCTGTACTGTCCTAAGCTAATAAACCTAAAGATAACAACTGAAGCGATATTGTGAGTTTAAAAAAGTGTGAAATATGAAATTTTCAAGCGAGTATAATAATTTGGCCACCCTTTGTATTACACAAATTTTAAAAAGCGCACTACTTTGGCTAGTGATAAATAAACTGTAAAAGTATCTCAAATTTCCCACGATCACTACACTTATATTTTTGTAAATATAAATATATAGTAAGACCTGTGATCAGTGTAAACTACAAAAGGCGAAATCGTGTTTTAAAACATTATTACATTTAATTATTACATTTAAATATAATAATTTATTCGCCCCCAAGTTGAATTAAACATCTAGTCTGCTTTCCAGCTAAAACATCTTTCACAGTATTTTTTAACCATTTATAGGCCATTTTTTTTCTAGTAATAATATTTTAAGCTTGATTTATCAAAAAAAATTCATTAAGTTCAATACCTAAAATGAATTAAATTTTCAAGAGTAATTTTTTTTAAGTATTTTTGTTTCTCAGCGGCCAGTGGGAGCAATTCAAAACGGTAGGACATCTTACATAGGGGTCGATCCAGGAATGTTTTCGAGGGTCGCCTTTTTGTGAAAACCTTACTTTTGTGAATTTCAATATCTATTTTTGTGAACTTTAATAGCAATTTTTGTGTAAGTCACTTTTTTTCTTAAAGTAATTTACAAAACAAATAAAAATGTAAGGTAGAATGCCACGGAAAAGTTGTATTAATCGATTGCAATTTTGTGAGCGAACCGTAAAACGCACCCAATTCGCCTGCATCGATCCCTGTTACGTTTAGTATTTCTTTTTATATCACATTATATCATATTTATAAAATATAATTTGCAAATACAAAAATCTATAAAAGGAGAATTACATACTTTTTGCACATACTTTTTTTTATTAAAAAAATGTAACAATTTATAGATATTACTTTTTCCGTGAAATTTCAGAAAACATGCATCAACACCTGTACTTATCTGTGCTTATAAATAACCGAATTTATAAATTCTGTATTTATAACTATAAATGAGCTGGATGAAAAATGATAAAAGGAACGAACGCATAACGCACAAGAGAAAATAGATAGTGTTGGCCTCTCTGCTCTATCCCAGCTAACCTTTACTATTATCTAAATTTTTGTAAACAAAGTTCTTCATTAGTTTTTTTTCTTGTGTGTGTGTGTGCGTGTGTGCGTGCGTGCGTGCGTGCGTGTGTGTATTTTGAAGTTTTCAGCAGATGGCTGCACAAATCATAGGTGGGAAGTGGGAAAATAGCTTCCCGTCGACGTTTAAAGATTAATGAAGTTGGTGGTAAGTATACTTCCCACGGCCTTATAAAGGGTTACATAAACATCAGTAAACAGAATAATTTGTAAATAAATGTATATTCTTAGGAAGGTTCAGAAGTAATTGAAATTTTAATACATTCGAAGAGAATGAGAAGCATGCAAATACATAAAAATATCGGGACAAAAAGAACCCAAAAGAGCTTCGAAGGATTTAAATTATGATAACGTTCCGGACAAAAAAAAAAAAAAAAAAAAAAAAAGCATAATTTAGATCCGTCGGAGCTAATTTAGCTCGATGTTTTTAAAAGTGTACGCATAATCTTATTTGATATAGTACATTCACGAAAGAGACTAGTATTGTATTGTGCATTAAGTCAAAGCTACTCGACGGCTATCAGACTAAGCGGCGGAGGGTTGCGGGAGGGTTGGCGGAGGATTTTTTAAGCAGTTCTAAGTCATATTCACGTTACATTTGGAAAAAACCGTCCCAATCTCCAGACCATTATCTTTATCAAATCGGCCATGGTAGGGCCCACGAAAGAGACTGGAGACTTAATTTAAAGCTGGAAAATTATGAATCTGTACAAATATGATAAAATATTTTAAACTTCTTTATTTTTCATAATATAAGAACAATATTATTATCATTATTATCTTTTATTAATTTATGGATTTACTTTCATACATATTCTTAAACTAATTTGACTATAATATACAAGAAAATGAGCCAATTTATGTGGGAAAAAATCAACTGAGCCAATTTGTCTGGAAAAAAAAAGAATGTAATTTCTAACTACTTCATGCATAGTATTAATATTGACATAATGTAAGATCATAAGAAGCAGCTTTTCCAGCAAACATTTAGCATCACTGCAACTATATTATTATGTTGAAATACCTAAAGTGAAAACACTCCAGTGAAAAATTGAGAAATTTCGCTTTTAATGTGCAATTTTTTCCCCAGGTCTTTTTACAACTTAATAGTATTTTCTGATAGACTCTGACAAATAGAATGATTTCACTTTGAACAGTTCCAAGATGAAAGGAATGTGCTTCAAATTCTATTGAAATACTTTCATATGCTTCCTTTCATTTTTTGATTGAAAAAGATCTACTAAGATTATTTTTTTCTTTTATATGCAAAGTAAAATTCAGAAATCAGTTTGCAAGAGATAGGGAATGTATATTTGCTCTTCACTTAGCTTTTTTATTTTAAGAAATAAAAAAGAAGATTTTATTTTAAGAAATAAAATAGTCTTTGAAATTAGATTTTATATAAGTAACGTAAATCTATAGAATTAGTAATTATAGTAATATAGAACAAGATAATTATAAGAGTCTGAACTCCTGTCAAATTCTGTCTAGAATTAAGAGATTATGCAAGCTGATCGTTTATGCAAGCAAATTTCTTTTCCTTCTGCTTGCAAGGAATTTTTTATTTCAATTGAAACACAAATAATCTACTTAGGAAAATATTTATAAATCCCTTCCAAATTATAAATTGAGATTGATGCACTCAAACTGAATCCGAATTACCTAGAAAAAAAAAAAGCGTGAATAGGAAATTCCAAAGTATCAAAGTTGAGCCACAGTCATCATTTTTAAAAAATCTGATAAAGATTAAAATATTAATGCAAAAGGATTGACAATCGTCACTATGCTACTCTTAGAGAAATTTAAAATTAAATGAATAACTGTTGTCCTTCGCCTATTTTGAAATTTGTAGTACTTAATTGCTGATAAAAATGAACCCCAGTAAAACATCTAGGAAATTACTGCAGTTTTAGAATTCAATTGTCACTTACAACAGTCAATGCATGAAATTATTTTGTGTGTTCGGGAAGCATGCATAGGGTATCTAGCTGCAAGAAAAAAGTTTTGGCAATGGAAATTTTTAAGAAGTCCGCATACATATCTTAATCCAAATGTACTCTTTAAGAGCCCGAAACTCTAAAGTGAACCTAATATTTAATTAATATGAAAGCAGAGCCCGATCAAGACAACTGTGGGCCATGGCAGAAGAAAAAAATTAAGCTCCTTGAAATAACCTCCCCCTTAAAAACAAAACAACAACATTATAATTGGTTTATGCTGAAAGTTTTAAATATCTTACCCTTCCAAACACAAATTTTGTTTTAAGTAGTCTGAAATAAACGAATATAGTTACATGATGTCAAAGAAACAGATAGTTAAATGTTACGTCGAAATGCTATATCACAGTTGCTAACATGTACGGAATACAACCACTTTTTGTAAACAGTCATTTTTGTAAATTTTTCTTAAAATAGCAAATAATTCAAAAGTTGAGCTGTTTTTTAGCATTAAAAAATACTCTTTACAAAATGTGGTTAATTATTTTCCAACATATTGGTATGCCATATTGACTATAGAGCTATTGACTATATATTTCGAAGAATTGAAAATAAGTTTAAATTAATTGATACACAAACGTAAATTTAAATAATTTTAATTGTTCATACTTTATAATTAAAAAAATCATTTAACTTTTGAAATTTTTTCATCCTTTGTAATTTTATTGTAAAATTATAAAAGTGTAAGATTTTTGGGCCCTAAAATCTGTGGTCCCTGGGGAGTTGCCCCATCTGACCTGCCGGTAATTTGGCACTGTATGAAAGTAAAAATATTTGAAGAAGTCAGCTGTTTCGATTCTAAGAAGTAGATACTTCATCAGTGCCGATATTACTCGAAGAGACAAAATAAACAGCCTCCATGCCTCATTTTCTCTAACTGCTGCGAGGGATAGCTTAATTTTCTGCAACGTCATTTTTTAAGTTTGTTTCTTTATTAGCTCCTATTTTCATGGGGGGGGGGGAAGTAGTACTTTCTAAATTTCTAATATTCTCACGTGACGACTTTCAAAGCGCACGCCGTATTATATTACGTGCGCTTGGAAGTGTAATTAATTAATTTCCCATCTCCTTTGTATTTGGCTTCATTCTATGCTTATCCTTAACCATCTTCTTTTGTTTCTGTATTTAATCCCGCTGTTAAGCCCCTGAAAAGTAACAAGTAAGCCTTGCTTACGCCCCCGGTAAAGAACAGAGAGGGGAAAAAAAAGAGAAGCAATAAATGATCGACCGTCTCAATTAAGCACCCCGGGAGAACGACAGCGCCATCTGTGGGCCGCCTGCACGCAGTTTTGCCCCCCAAAAACAATATGGCGCTCCATCCGCAGCGATTGGGATAAGTTCTTTCTTTTCAGACCCTTCTCCTGTTTTTCGTTGTTTCCACCGGCTCGCCATTTGACCTCAACCTTGCAAATTTTTCACTGGTGAGTATCGATAGCGTTTAATTTTTTTTTTCGCGCATTATTTTTTCTTCTTGTCGGATCTCATTGCACCTTGTAGCTTCACTTTTTCCTGCTCACTCCGGTGAGATGCAGAGAAAGCTACCTCCGCCGGTTTCGCCGTTCTACCCCAGCCGTAGTGTCTCCAGGAGACTGAAATAACTTTCAGAATATTTACGCACACCGTTGGTGGATCGTTTAAGGTGGATATTAACGTCGGACACTTAAAAAAAATATGCACGCCGTCAATTTAAAATATTGCGTGCTTAATGTACGTATAATTAAAAAAAAAACTTGAAATATTTTTGCAAAAAGTTTACTAAATACTATTATAATCTATGAAACTTTAATTAAAAGTTTAGCAAAATTCAACTTATTATCCAAGATGTCCTATGCTGAATTCTACTCATTGATAGCATTAATACAAGGGCACTTTCGTAATTTTATGAGTTAAAATTAAAATGCTGCTATGCAACTTTAATTTGAAATTTAGGCAAAATTCAGTTTATTAAGCCATTTGTTCAATACTGAACTCATTGCATTCATAATTAATTGCAATAATACAATGACACTTTCTTTTCGTTGAGCTAGACAAATAAAATCATGGTGCTTAAATTCACAGTTATTTATTTTTTTTATGATTAAATTAAAAAATTACACTTTTTAAATAGAAAAACCATGTGCAAAGTTTTAAAATTTATGCACACTAATGCTCACTTTTTGGACACACATAAAACAATGTTTGTAAAAAGTAGCAAAAACAATGCAAGTTTTAAATTTTATTCGATATAACAGTAGGTTCAGGAAAGGTAATTGTATATATTTTTTTTTAATTTGGAAAAAAAAAAATTCATAAGCTAAAAAGCATTGTTTTGATTAGTTAGGGGTTACTTTGACCTTTAAAGAACAAATAAAATTTTTATTTCCGTAGGCTTCTTTGCACATAAATAAAGAGAGTGGTCGCAATTATACCCAACAAAACTGAAGAATTGCAATAAAATGGGTTAATATAGACCATCATTTGGAGATTTATGACCATTTTGTTTTCTCATGATAGCTACACATTATGACTTTTGCTAAAGCTAAAAGAAACTGTGCAAATAATCAAGAATATATATATATATATAATATATATATATATATATATATATATATATATATATATATATATATATATATATATATATATACACTTCGAATTAAAAACTTCACATGTTTTTAAACTGGACAATGATAACAAAAATACTGTTAAAAATTAAAGAGTAAGAAAAATGCTGAGTGAAATGTAGTCTGTCAGGACAATGATTTTCTTTTTCGGTGACAGAAACTTTATAATTATTTTAACTATGAAAAAGTAGATAAATTATATGTAAAAAATATTGTCCTTAATATAAATATGTTTTTTTAATTTATGCTTGATTCATTTTTATTAAATCTCTTCTCTGATAAGGGCAGTGGTGGCTTCTTAAATTTGTGAATCACAAGGACTCATTACATTAATTATTCGAGGTCGTTTGAAGAATTCAATGGGCACTTTTTAATAGCATTAGAAAATAATAGAAACAGTTATAAATTTAACATAGAGGGGCTATCGAGAATAAATTACTATTGTTTATTTAACTGTCCAGGGTAACCAAAGACTTGAAAAAATTGTTGCTTCTTTTGAAATACAGTGGATAAAATATGCACTATTAATGTTATGGCATATTTTTTAAATGTTTTTAAATGTTGATCACAAGCCTGGACAATAACATTTCAGAAGTTGAAATTTTCAAAAATAATTATTAGGAGATTTTTTCATTTTATTATTTATTTCTAAATAGCAAAAATAAATAAATTATTTTTAATTATTTTACTTTTTTTTAATGATTTAAGATGTGCTTTTCGTTTCAAGAATGATACTTATTTACTTATCAAAATTACTCCACTTTTTTTTTCCCCTTTTAATTGGGATGAGTGTGGCCGCGAATTTAGTTTAAAATATTTAACTGAGCTAGAAAAAGTAAATACATGTTAGAAGCTCTTAAATGCATCACAAACGTACTTATTAATATAAATGAAATTGCCTGAATTTTTTTAATCCTGTGCCTCAAATAACTTTGAATACCGAACTTTCAAGTACATTTGTTGAAATATGTTTGTATAAAATTTAAGAATTACATTCTAAAAAGTGTCAGAGTCGTGAAGATAAAAATATGCCGACTGAAACCACTTTTGAAGGGCTTTCGAAGGGAAAATATCACGTCGAATGATGCAAATCAGAGGTCGGACACAAATTACGGAAGAAAATAATTTTCGTCCACTCTAAACGTTTATATTCAGAATCATATATAGCCCCGATCATCTTTATTTAAAACTATCTCTGAGACGTTTTATGGTGAACGGCTGAAATTTTCTTGCTGTGCCGGCACAGCCAGCTGCGTCAAAAAAGGGTCTCTAGATCTGTGGCACGCGATGAACGTTTCCATCGTCCGCCCTCTTGCTGGTAGTTGAGTCCAGCGATGGCAACGGCTGCCCTTTTTCAGCATTGGGCAATCTATCCAGCTGTTCTCGCATTCTTCCATTTTTTAGCAGATGCCAGTGGTGTTAAAAATAAACGTGAGCATTTTTTTACGGGAAATGACGTGCTAAAAAGTAAAGCATTCTCGTGGAGCTATGCCACCCGCGACTACTTTTATAGAAATCAGATCTATATTCTTCGTGACTGGTAACAGTAAAATCGTCAGAGTTTGGTGTTCCCAGAGCGGGAACACTGTGCGTTAAAGGGTTAGTGATGCTGCGTTCTAAAAATCGTGTCTTTTTTCTCTATTACGTTCCTTCCTTTTGGCGAATGTGTGTGTACCTGCACAGTTAAAAGCCAATTCATCTCCCTTTCAGCCCACAATGCTTCAATGACTGATTCTTTCTCCTCTAACAAGCCGGGGTGAAATAAACACTTGCCTTTCGAGGCAGACCAGTAAAGGACCAAGAAGGTAAAAACTTTCTAGTTTTTACTTACAAAATTGAAAAAAAGTATTAAATATAGCGGGCTAAATGCTTAGTCCGTAAGATTATGAGTTATTATAAGAAAATAGAGAAATATATTATCGGCTACGGTTGAGGTTCCCAAACTTTTTTCCCGCGGCACCCTTGTCAGGCTAAAAGCATTTCGCGGCACCCTTTACAGGCTAAAAACTTTGGCGGCAGATTTCCTTTAAAGCAATATGAATATGAAGGGTAGAATGAAGCAGTTTGGATGCATTTTACGTTATTTTTTGTTTGTTTGTTTATAGGGCTAACTATCAAGAAAGTACTCTCTTGGGAAAGGGATATAGAATTTTGACAATACCCCATTTCAGGGAGTCCCTATAAAAGAGAGGCTACAGGACAGTCTTGAACTTGACTGAAATATTTTTGTTTGAGCAGACTTAGTGATCGGCTTGGCTCACTTTCATGGGGATACCGGTTAAGAGGAAATTATTTTATTATACTCCACCAAAACACTTTCCTTGATTATCTCCACGGCACACCTGACATACGCAGTTTTGGGGCACCCAGTTTGGGAACCTCTGGGCTACGGTAAAGATACAAAATTCTCTCTAAATCTTGATTTTGTGGTGACATTTTAAAATATCATTTTAAAAATTCAATTTTAAGTACGATGCTTGAACAAATCTCATTTAAAAAGCATTCTAAAGATTTTCGAATACTAAAAGAACTTTAGATTCGGATGAGAGTTTGGCCTGTCAGAACATAAAATATGGATACACTTTCAGACAAAACATAAAATAACTCAAAAAATAATAATCAAATTACTATCCCTTCCCCTCCCCCCAGCAAGATCTGCCTTTTGTGCTGTTTAGTTAGTATGCTGATCCACCAATGAAGGACGGTCTGGGTGCCCACAAAGAACTCGCAAACTCACACATACCAAAGCTCTCTAAATTTTAGATATAACACATACTGGTTCCGAAACATATGCACTCAGCATATTGTAAATTTCACAGAAACTTATTGTACAGTAAAAATTAGACGGCATTTATTATTTTATTTTTATCCTTCTGTCTTTCTTATTTTTTTCCTCATTAGATTTAATATAGGTTGCGAGTTTAATGGAATGCTTTTTTAATGATATAAAAACATGTAATCGGTTTTGAAAATGTGAGAGACTTTCATTTTAAGCGTGAATGAAATATAAATTTCCCGATATGGCTTTTGCGCTGCAAAAATTGATTTTTTTAAATTGCATTTAGGACAAGGGTTCGCCCAAAGCTCAAAGACAACGATTAAATTTCGTGCCATGCGGTCCACACATATGCCAATATGGACCAAAAGGTAAGTATGCCGCTCACATAATTATAAACTGAGGAGGAGGAACTAATGAATTTTAAAAAGGGAGTATTTATAGGGTGTCTACCGACCAGGAAAATTATAAAAGCCTCTAAAATTCCAGGAAAATGGCAAATAGGTTAGGGAAGTCTAGAAAATGCAAAACGGGGCAGGGAAAACTCTACAAAAGAATAAGTTTTCCTCGGTATAAAAATTTCTTGGCAAGGTTTTTGCGGAGATCTGTCGGGAAAATGCTGTTAACCCTTAAACGCGCAGTGTTCCCGCTCTGGGAAAACCAAACTCTGAAGTTTTGACTGTTGCCAGTGACGAAGAATAGATTTGATTTCTATAAAAATAGTTGCGGGTGACATAGCTCCACGAGAATCCTTTACTTTTTAGCACGTCATTTCCCGTAAAAAAATGGTCACGATTATTTTTAACATCACTGACATCTGCTTAAAAATGGAAGCTAGTAATGGAGCTGTCTCTCTTTAACAGAGAGACATGCCTTTGACCTTCTAATACGCAGTGCTTGCGCCGCGAAACCACCTCTAACCAAGCCGAAAATTACACCGTTGCATCTCTCGAGTAACTACAGAGGATGACGGTCGATCAATAGCCCACGCATGCTACAGAGCTAAAGTCTATTTTGACACAGCTTGTAACGGGTGTAATTTTTAACCCTTTGAGGCGCAACCCTTTCCCAATGCTGATAAAAGGACAGCCGTTGCCATCGCTCGACTTAACTACCAGCAAGATGGCGGACGATCCAAACGTTCATCGCGTGCTACAGATCTAGAGACCCTTTTTTGACGCAGCCTGCTGTGCCGGCACAGTTAAGTCGAGCGATGGCAACAGCTGTCCTTTTCCCAGCATTGGGAAAGGATTGCTCCTCAAAGAGTTAAAGGTGATTTATGTTTAAGTAGAATGAATAAATGTTTGACATGATATGCACTGCAGACACCTGCTTTGCCTTCTGTGGGGCGGCGTTTCTTGTGACAGGAGGATCATAAAGCTATGCCTATAACCAAGGATAAAAAAAGGAAATTTTTATTATTATCATTCTATATTCTTCTAAATTTTAAGTGTAGTACCCCAGCAGCACAAGCAGTATTGGTCAATATTGGTTAAATCCGAACCACGCAGTATCTTACTTGAAACTTGTAAATTTTTCCTATCTAACTTAAATACATCAAAAATTATATGACAGTTGAAAATTTGATTCAAGTAAGTTGTAGCAAAATATTCAAATACAAAAAGCACGCGGTGCTGTTGAGGGATTTTTCAAAATAAAATGCATGGTGAGGAAATTTTTTTCTGGAAGCTCCCAAAAGCCTGGTAAAAGTCAAGAAATTGACTTTCAGGAATTTAGTAGGCACCCTGACTAAATATTACAATTCCCAATAATTTGCGTAATCGAGTAAAACCTGTAACAGTATTGTTTTTCTGCTATATCAAATCGAAAATTATACGCCTTAAAAAATGTATTCAAATCGTTTAAATAAATTCATATAATAGTCAATATATTTACGAGCACTGTATGTATTAATTTATGTTCAGTTTTAATGACAGAGAAATAAATGACATTTTTACTTAAAGTTGGCTCTTTTACCTAACCATTAATTAAACTGTTTATCTTAACAGAAATGGTTGTAAGGAAATAAATATATAGAATAATAGAAAAGACGCGCTGTATTAGAAGTATTGCTAACTAAAAATAAGTGAAAAGCCGAAATCATAATAATAATGAAGAAAAACAAATGTCAAAGTCAGATATCAACGAAAAAGAAAAATATAATAATGCCTCGGGCAAAACAGCTGGATGGTAAAAAAGAAGAAGCAGTAGTTTAATCTCATGCTTTATACATTTTTTTTAATATAGAGAAGATTGAATAAATAAAAAAATTATATTTCTCCTATTCATTCGTATTTCAAAATAAGTATTTGGTTAAACAAGTGTAATTTTCAAAAATATTCATATTACCTAGGTTGTATTTTCGGTGCTAAAAAAATCTCTGCACAGTAGAATTTTGAGAATTTTTTTTAAATCCTCCATGTACAAAATTGAACAGTTTGAACATTTTGCTTTCTTTTTCGGATTGATTCAGTCTCAGTGATCTAAACTTGACAAACATTAATCTTTTTAAGTCAGCAGTAAATATAATTCAATTGTTAAAATAGTTCTTACAACATTTTTCTAGATTAAATGACGTTATTGGTGTAACATTCAATAATACAAATTTCAAGATTTATATGCAGCTTTATTCATTAAAAACAATTTTCTTCTTCTACGGTAATTTATGCATAAAATACTGTGAAAATTTTTCTTTTAAGTTTTCCGCTATTACTTTTTTATTATGCATTCGTATGAAATAATAATATTTATTTTATCATATATTTATATATGAAAATGTATTTTTCCAGTCATAGCAATATTTTAAAATTATTTAAAAACTTTGTAAAATAACACACGAAAAGAAAAAACATACATTGGTAGACTATCGTTTCGGGTGGTAAAAAATGTTACTTTTTCAGTTGCAAAAAAAGAAACTGAGTTCTAACTTTTCTGCCTGTATAGATAGCAGAGCTTTTTGCAACTGAAGAAGAGTAGATGTTTTACACCACCCGAACGGAAACTTATTTACTCTTTTTGTGTATTGTTTTACTAAGTTTTTAATTGTTCTTATCCTTTAACGCCAGATTTTTTCTTCATTGTTCTTGTTATAGTAATATCCTGTTTGAAATAAAGGCATAGAAAAGTTAGGTAAATATTACACAAATAAAACAAGCTAATTTTGAGGTATGAGATTACTCATAAAATACTTGTTTTGGCAAAATTTTCTAATTTTTTTTTATTATTATTATTATTTTTGCGTATTTTGTAGGTCACACTATTAGGATTCCAAAACTGTTTTAATAAGGTTTCTACGATAACTAGAAGGTTAGTTATACAAAAAATTATCAACCAGAAGGATAGTATATTGCACAGTATTAAAATCATAAACGCGTTTTCCAGAAATTTTCTTTACGGTAAATGTCATATCTCATTACGTGTTGTCTTGAAGTTTTGCCAGGATGTTTGGATGATTACTAGCTGTGTTATGAAGCTGAATATAATATTTCCGTGTTTATGTATTGATTTTATAACCACTTTTTCCTTCAAAAAGATGCTTTTTTTTGAAAAAAAACTACTGAGTTTTCACATAAAATTGAAATACTTCATAACTGTCAGTACTTTTGCAAATATTTTGTTTTATAACACAGATAAATATGTTTTGTTATGTACTGTAAAAATAGTATTAAAAATAGTTATTAGAGTTGTTTGCAGAAAGCGTGGCATTTTTTTGCCAACATTTCACTTAATTTTGCCTATATTTTAAAATTTACATTGAATTTAAATAAATCTGAATTTAATTTTTTTGTGTTTTATACCCCATTTTAATTAAAAATATGGGTTTTTCACTTAAAGTTTACTTTTAAAAAGTGCCCAAAGGTAATCTTACACCTTAAAAATTTTATGAAACAAGTTAAAAAGCTACTCTTTTGTGAATGACAGTACATAAAGAGAAATGGATGACAAATTGCTGTTCTGAAAAATGCTTTCAATTACTCAGTTGAATCGGTCACGCAAAGATAGAACAGAAAAAATTAAAAATGAAATTTTTTTGCTACACATCTCTCTCAAAGCTTCACGCTAAAATGTGTTTTGTTGAATTAAAAAACATTCTTTGTATGCAGTTTGGCAGTTCTATTTTGTTGATTTGTATAAAGTGTGCTTGACTGAGCTAAATCGATTTAACTGAAATACCTTTTTTTGAAACAAAGGTATTTCAGTTAAATCGATCTTGAAACATCGTATTCAGTAAAACTGTTCAACGATTTGGTTATGCATGCATCAATGGACTGTGCAAAACAGATGAAAAAACTTTTTACACGTTGCATGAGAAGAATTAGTAAACTTGTTATTAAAACGTTTTTAATTCTGTGTGATATCAAACGTAAAATTTTACTAATCGGTTGGTATTTCCGATTGAAATTTTCAAAACTAAGTCTAATTAGTTTTTCTATTCATCGAAATGTGCATTTTTATTTTAGTGATTTTATATATCTGAGTATTTAGTTTAAAGCAACTCAATGTAAAGTATATAAAATACTGCGTTAAACAAACTTATTTCTTAATCTTAGAATGTATTGGGTTGGCAACAAAGTAATTGCGTTTTTCCGTATGTCAATATTTCGCCTGGTCAAAACTACTGAAGTTAATTATGCGAAATTTGGCACGTACGTGAGTTTTTCAACATAGGTGCTAGATCAGAGCGCATTTTCCAAAATTCGTAATCTTAGGGGGGGTAAGGGGCCAAAAAGTTCTTTTCACATATCCCGCGTGATCTCAAATAAAAATAGAGATATCCGTGAAATTCTTTCTGTAAAATACATCAGTTATGAATACCTAAAAATTAATTTCAGGACATTTTTAATATTGTCCTCTAAGGAGGATAGAAGCGAAAAAAGGGGGAGGGTGGCCATCTTTTATGGACGAAAAAGAATACTGCCAGTGAAATTCTTACTTTAAAATGTAACAAATATGAATTGTATGTTCAGGCACAGCTTACCTGTAATTAAAAACTTGTTGAAAACTTATTTGCTTGAATTTTATACAAGAAAACGCAATTACTTTGTTGCCAACCCAATAGTTGTCCTGTTTATATTATAAGTGAGTGGACATCTCTGATATTTGCGGTAGAAAGAAGAAAAATTAAGAATTTTTTTTAAAAATTAAGAAATAATTTTGCTAAGCAGTTTAATTTTTTAATTAAATCGCAAACTTGGGTACTAAAAAATCTAATAAACTAGGCAGCTCGTTATAAGTAAAAAGTTTCAGTAAGTGTACCTATTTATTTTATTTTATAACGAACATCAAAGTAATTCGGATCACTTTACTAAATTTGTTTTACGGAAAAAACAGACATTTAATTGCAACAAAATAAATTTGTAGCTATGTAAAAACACTAAAATTAGAATACATTTTAATGACTAGATAAAATAATTAAACTTATTTCTGAAACTTTCACACAACTGTTCGGCTGGTTCAAAAATAGCATAGTAAATTCAGCCAAATATTTTGCAAGTTCAACAAAAACTTTTAGTTACACGAACTGCAGTCACACCAATTACGAAAGAAATTTTGAAATTTTGTTAGTTCAACGTCAACCAATTAATTTGGTTTATTTTAACGAAAGAAGTCATTTAAGCAAATAATTTCGTTAAATCTACAAAACATTTCTTAACATACTTTTTTTTTCTTTCTAAATTTTGAACTTTTTTTTTTTTCCATTTACACTCCACTTATCTCTACTTGCTTTTACAGGCGCCTTTCTCTTACTTTTTCCCCACTTATCTCTAATAAATAAAGAATTTAAGCTTGTTACCACCCTGTTGGGACACCCTGCATACAATGGAATATGTAACGTATATGTCATAGGTATTTAACACTTTTTTAATCAAATTCTGACGCGTCAAAACTTTTAAAGCAGATAGCGGAAGTAGAGTCTTCAGCATATAAAAAAAATACTATTTAACAACAAATAAACGACAACAGTTATTTGTTTACTTGCAGCTAATAAACAAATGTAAGGTAATGTCTGTGACTAACCTTTAAAAATGGAACATTCTGGAATAACTGCGATGTCAAATAACTGGGCGATGACCATCCGAGCATAGTGAAATGATTCATTCTGAAAAAGACCGAAAGCAGTCAGACTGAGAAAACAGTCAGTCGAAAGTGACTCACGAATTTCGCTTCTCAAATGAACCACCACCACTAGCTACGGCTGGACCAGTTAAGGGCTATTTGGTCATTCATCAGTGACGATCAGTCTGGGTCACAATTATACTCGCTCGAAAAATCCACAGGAAATCGAATTTTAATTGCAAGTGGACGCTTACCGTGGAACAGAGATACTTTGAACAAGCAAACGTGATTTAAGAAATTAAATAGCTTTGCTGAAATATTAATTAAGCAAAAAAAAAGAAAGTTGCTCCATATAACTTTATGACTTGCAGACAAGTTCCTTATTAAAACATTTCACATTAATTAAAATCATACACTACGTCTAGTTATTACTTTTATGATCTGATAAATGTTTCATAAGTATAGAGAATGGATTAGTCAGAAGAAACATTACACCACTCATATTTAACATATTTGTTTGATAAGTAAAGCTGTAAAACACACTATACGGGGTGAGTCTAAATTGTTTTTACAAAATAAGAAAAACGAAAATTCCCGCCCAGACGAACACAGATTACCATGGAACATAGATTCGCCTTCCACTGTGAGAGTCAGGAAACGATAAAATTAGAGTTCAAACCTGAATTCATAACAGCGTAGGATAAGTGTATGAACGGTACCAAAAGTTGCACAGTCTGATTTAATGTTCACAGAAAAATTCAAACCAAGTGGTCAAAGTGGCGTACAGGGTGTTGAGCACAGATAACACCGCCGAATGAATGGCTGGTGCATCTCGAAGATTTCTGGTGTTGTATTAATTTTGCCTGCGACAATAACGATACTCGTTACGTGGTCTTCCATCGAGTTCTAAGGCGTCTCCTACACCTACACTAAAGATTTCAGGTGTGTTCGTAAACGTTCAACAACTGCCACTCGTGCAACTAGTTTTAGGTGTTCTTAAACTCTGAGTTATAGAGCCCAAGCCGATTGATCATCGTCCTTAAAGTCGCTTCAGTTCAGTTAGTTAAAAGCCTAAATCAACTGAGACAGAAGCCAGCTGCCTCAGTTTTCGTTATGTTGATTACATTTCCTCCGAGGATGTTCTGGCAAACAAACGCATCACCCAGGCAAAGAAACTAAAGTTGATCATAAACTCGGAAGGAACTAGAAACGCTAATGACACCTGTTCCAGCTTTTGTACGAAAGCTAGTTGCACAATTTGAATGTATTTACAAAAACAAAATTCATGTGCCCCTAGAAAAAAGTCCAGTGTGCTTAGATCCGGTCAAGGCATAGGTCTGCCAAGTCCGATACAACGCTTTTCTGTCTCCCACAGTAGAATGTGACCCTGTGTTCAATGGTAATTACTGTTAGTGTGGATGGGCACTATCACCTTTCTTATTTTGTAAAAACAATTTAGAATCTCCCGTATATTCCATGATAAGTAAATAGAAGGCCCCTTTATGTCTTCGATGGATAATTGTCCCTAACTACTTTCCTGTTTTATTAACCCTCGCGTCAATGACCAACCAAACTCGTATTTTTTACATAGCTGGTACCGCGGTACCCCCATCGAATATCTACGCTCTCCGTTTGTTTCCTTACCTGTTAACGATTTTATAATCAATTAATAACTTACTACTCAAATAGTAAATAATAATAATAACAAATAATTAAAAGAAAAATAAGTAATTCATAATAATAGTTATTACTTTTATTGTGTTTGCTTATATTTGTTATTTACAATCTGCATGTACAAGAGAGACAATAATGGGTGCCTTAGTACCTGGATTTTGAGTAATGATATCGGAAGGTATAACGCAGGGATGGGCAAACTTTTGCGGTCGCGGGCCAAAAATTGAAAAAAAAAGGTTTGGCGGGCCAAGATAAATTTTTCTAAAATTTCAAGAACAATATAGAAGTATTACAATTTAAATATGTTAATGCGATGAATGAAATTGCGATTTTATTTTTAAAAGTTCCTTATATTGAGGTAAGAAGTGAGATGCACTGATTCTAAGGAACGAGGCTAAATGCTCATCTGTCAGTCTACTTCTGAAAGAATTCTCTCTAAGGTTCATAGTTGAAAACAATTGTTTTCATATATAAGATGAAGCAAACATAGCACTGATTTTCTGGGCGTGAGATATTAAATTTGGGAAACTTACTTTCGATAATGATTTGTAAAACTCTGGAAATTTAGAAACAACTGCTTGAGATGATTGTTAGATTGCAGTTCAATTAATTCAAGCTGTAAATCTGACCTCACTGCTTTACAATTTACTTGCTTTGAAAGGCATGGTAAAAATATCCAATTTTGTTTGAATGGCACTGAGATCTTGAAATCTGCGTTCGAACTCAAAATGCACTTTTTTCAAGCCATCTTCATAATTCTTAATATGGATATATAATACATAAATATATATATTCTTTCAATTTCAGTCAGACCGTCTAATTAAAATTCCACCCGCGGGCCGGATAAAACTTCCGACGGGCCGGATTTGGCCCGCGGGCCGTAGTTTGCCCATCCCTGGTATAACGCATAAAAACGCAAGAATATTTTATCCCAAAAGGGGCTGAAATGATATTCAGATAGATTAGTTCAGATTCGTGTAAATAACAAGGATTAAAAGCGATTTTAATCTAGGCTTGATTAGAAATGATTAAATTACCATGGCCCCACCGCCAAAACGTACCCGGGTGAGCTGGTTGACGCGAGGGTTAATTTTATCAGGGACTTCATAAGCGCATTGCCCCTGATAACTGCTTTTATGTGAATCTGTGTCCCAAATAGCAATAGTCTCTTAAACTTTAAATTTGCACCAAAATTTCTTGCCCGTTCTTTTTTAGAGCTATTAATTAAGCAGATTAAAAAAAATTGCTCCTACGTATTACTTCGTGACTTCCACACTGGTTTTCCATTAAATTACAGGGTTCATACTCATTTTTCAAAATGAAATTCCCTGAGTTTTGCAGGTGATTTTTCAAGAATTTACAGGTTATCGCAAAAAATTAAACATAAGATAAAGACTAAATACTTTTAATTTATATGCCCCATTCTAAGGTAATGAAATTATGATAGCACTATGGTAATCAAAATTGTACTCCCCCTTAATTATCACAAAATCAGTGGATTACATTTATATCAAACATGGTTTTAAATTCAATTTCACCTATAAAATATCAGAAATTATGCAACAGCTTTACAGTTGCATAATTTCTGGTAACAAGTAAAAAAGTACAAGTAAAAAAGAATTTTTGGGACCACTTCATTGATTGATAGTTTCAAGATATGTTTTTTATACTATTGCCAGTACACAAGGCTAATGGTAAAAATTGCCATATGCTTTAGAACTAATTAAATTCCACCAATCCTATGCATAAACAATGAAATATTTTACACTAATAGGAACATACATTCTACACTGTAATCTAGCAAATATCAGCAGAGTTTGTATATACGTGATAATATTACACAATCCAACTTTGTGCACAGTACACAACACAAAGAACAGCCCCTCCAACTCAAATGAGAAAAGGGAGCAATCACAAATGCTCAGAACTGCAGAGACAAAATGAGAAGCAAGTGTGCTATTCGTCCTAAGCAGTCTTAAGTGATAGATGATTAATCTTGTATAATCCATTTCCAATTGCATGAGTGCTTCATTAGCGAAGTAGTTGACCCTTGAATAGGGTGAAAGCCATAAAAATAAACATAGGGGGGTAAATTTTCTTAAAATTCCAGGGTTGAAGCTGGATTTTCCAGGTTTTTAAAGCAAAATTACATTTTCCCATGAGATTTCCCTGAGTTTTAAGAGCTAATTTTCAATTCCCTGAGTTTTCTCTGTTTTCCAGGTTTCCCTGAGGGCGTAGGAACCCTGAATTATCAATCAGTTCCATTTAACATCAATTAAATTAATATTCTGCTATTAGTTATTATTTTTGTGATCTGCGGCAAAAAATTTCACGAATATAGAGAGTGAATTAGTCAGAAGGTGTGTTATACCACTGACGTTTAAACGACTTGTAACATATTTCTTCAATAACTAAGACTGCAAAAGAGACGATATACCCCATGATAAGCAAGATGAAGGCTCCTTTGAAGTCTTCGAGGGACAAATGTCTCACACCGCTTTCTTCTTCATCATTTTGTTTCATACGTTTCTTTAGGGACTTCATAAACGCATTATCCTCTGTAATTTTCTTATGCAAGCCTGCGGCCCAAATAGTAAAAATGGCCTCGTCTACTTTTTGCTTGCAGCAAAAGTTCTTGTTCATTCCTACGGATGTGTAAAAACTGAAAAACTTGTCTTCAGAAACGAAATATCTACCTCTCAAAGGGGCGAAGTCAATATTGTCGCTTAGAAAAACGGGAGTGCTTGGCAGTTCCGTATTCCTCAAGACTGCTTCGGCGTCTTTAGAGCCTTTGTTCTTTTTAAGGTCCGATGCAATAATCCTCAGTGCAGGGTCGTCAGATTCAGCAAGAGTAGTTAAGAGGAACGAGCCAGGGTAGGCTATGATCCGATGGGTACCTTTCAGTACCGCCTGCGAAAGTTCTGGAATAGTTCGGACGCCTTTTATCGGCGGAAACGTCAAGAAAGACAGGAGCAGAGCTGTATAGCTGTAACTCAAAAGCGTCGTTCCGGCAAGCCAACATGCCATTGCTGAGCACTCCGCAAAACCTCTCGGTTCGACCATGTTGGATTTTTGAAGCATGTTGCCGTACAGTTCTAAGACAAGCTTTCCCAAGGAATATCTCCTCCGGAACAGAAGATAGAAGACGAAGGGCATTGCAGCAAGGCACAGTAGTATGGAAATCCATATATCGCTGGCAAACGGGGTGAGGAAAGCTGTGAGCTCTGGCGAATAGGAGAATTTCCTGTTGGCGAACGATATGAACATGATGTTGAAAGGGTAGCTGAAGGTGATCGCTGAGCTTCTCGGAACGTTAACGGCAATCTTGCTGGTGATCAGATCTGCCTCTCCTCTTTGCACCATGCCGACCATTCCGGTCCAGCTGTCGTTATCCGATATAGGTCTTCCCATCTCACCGTCGATCGGAGGCACCAGTTTGTACGTAAAACCGAGGATCTGAGATAAGAGGTGAGTGAACATAGCGTCGTCTGGATCAAACGCCCTGTTTGCATTTCCCTCGTCTTCAAACTGCTGCAGAATGACGACTGTCAGGAACGTCGGAAAATCCATTGAAAATTTTGTTGGATCACTTTCAGAGAACTTACTAGAGAACAACACGTTTCAATAAACCTCATAAAAATAACATTAGAGCTATGTACTTTAAACGTGCATTTAAGTTATAAGTTTCTCTGAAAGTTTGAAACTAGTCCAAAAATAATTTTGGGGATCTTTTATAAATAAAATTGCATGTATAAAATCCGCAAAAATGTGAGAGCACGAAAGCGATAACAGTATGATACGTTTACGCTTTAATTCCAAAAAGTAAATGATTCTTTGAAAAAAAGACATTCTTAGGCAAATTTACGTGTAAGCATGACTATAATTTAACAAAGCCCCCTTTTAAAACATATTTATTTAGGAACTTGATACTCAATATCATAAAAAATATCTATAACCAGTATTCATAATTCAGTTTCGAAAGATATTTAGGACGCACAAAATAATAATTTAGTGTCACAACTTAATAATACAGCTCCTACAACAGATTGCAATCACTATTTCTGTCTGAACATGTGCGATGTTTATCCATGATAAATTCCAATATTTGATAAAAGTTTATTTTATTGAATTTTGTTAAAATTCAATAAAATAAATATATTTATATTATAAAAATATTTATTCGTTGAAAACTTCCATTTTTCAGTCAGTTTACACAGAGATTTGTTTCTTAATTAAAATATCAATCCATTCTTCAGGTAAACAATTTATTACACTGCTACCATAAATTATGTTGAAAAAATTCAAATTTTACGTTATACTTTCGTGATATGGGATATTATATAGAGCAGCAACTCCTACAATAAATTACATTGCAGTTATTTTTCTTTCTCGGTAATTCGAGGTTTGAAACGTATCATTTTTCCTTTCGATGGACACAACAGCAATATTTAATGTTTCTGTATTATTGTTTTATATTCAAGGATTAATTGTATAGTATTCAAGAAATAGTTGTAAGAAAGCTGTCACGAAAGAGTTTGTAACTGTGCAATGAATTATTAAATTTTAATAAGTGTAAAATTTCTGATTTTTCACTATCATTTGAAGGGGAAAAAAAAGTATTTCGCGGGGCTTTAATTTTCGCGATTACGACGGGCTCGCGAAAAGCGCGAAAATTCAAGCCTCACGAAAATGAGTGATTTTTACAGTATATAATTAATATATTGATAATCTACAGTGATAGATAGATTGATCATTAAATTATATATTCAGTGCACACCCTCCGATATCTCATCAAATGATCTCAACACTTTGATCACTTCATTTCTTTTTTAAAGTACCAATTACCAAGTTTACAGCTCTTAGTACTTTAGAATATTCCAAAATTCAAATAACCACCATGAATGTCGTTTCAAAGAACTGTTGAATATATTCAACAGTTTATCCGGGTAGAAAAATATCCCCAACCGCCCACCTTAAAAAAAAGGTATAAAAGAAAATAATAATCTTAAAAATCCATAAATTAAAAATAAAATCTCTAAAATGACACTATATTAATTATTATGCTACATTATTTGTGGAAAAGTAGCAAAATTTAGCGAAAAATCCAAACTGTGACCCTGAACTGGAAGGATAACCTGTCACATTTTTGATAGCAAATTTTTGTTTGATGAATCTCCATCTAGAATTGAACAAAGCGTCTGGAAATAGATCGACCACTACTTAACATTTCGGGAGTAAACATTATCAAAACCAAAGTTATCTCCAAACAGGCGTTTAGTAAAAAAAAAAAAAAAAAACTTTAAAACCAATGACTGACCACGCGATATGCTTTTGCTTATAAGAGCATTCGTCCTAGAAAGATTTTCGTCACTCATGAAATGGGTTTCTCTTAAATTGGCTCTTCTAACTTTTTTTCTCGCCTGCCTTAAAGGTGAAACCGATACAAGCGTCAGTTACAAGAAATTCAGAAAAACTGGACTAGGATAGAATGCCGTATTTACTCGTGTATAGCGCGCGTGCCTGTAAAAAAAAGCGCAACCAATAATTCCCAAGTAAAATAGGTGAAATCTTGGGCTCTATTCTGCCACGTTCGTATAAGCAAACGTTCGGATATATGACATCAAAATGACGTTTTTCGCATCCTACTAACGTATGTTGGTATTCTGCAAGGTACGGTGGAGCTTTAGGTGCAGATACATCCTACCGAATGTTTACATTAGCATACGTTTCGAAATACGTCACAAATCCGAACGTTCGCTTAAACGAACGTGGCACAATAGACCCAATTCTTTATAACGTAAAATGTTGATTGTTTTACGTAAACATTTTGTTCCACATAGACTTTTTTTATTGTTTTGCTGACATTTTTCTAAGTAAATATTCTTCTTTTAAATGCTTTTCATACATCTCAGCTTTAAACTATAAATTCTCTCCAGATTTGATGTATAAATTTTTATTTAACGGTGTAGTTCGAAAAAATCATGTGATTTTGGTACATAAGTACAAATAAACTAATTATACCAGGCACTTCAAAATTTTGAAACTGTCTCTTTACAAGCTGTACTATATACTGAAATAAACGATCAATCGGTATCAGTTTCAAAACTTTAAGAAAAAATTCTTAAAAATTGGAAATTTTCGCAAAACGTATCACTCTTCGAAAACTCTTGCAGCTCAGATCCATGTTTAAGATTTTTTTCTGAAAATTTCACAAAAGCCACAGTTTTTTCGCTTATTGTAGCGTGTAAAGCAGTTTATGAAGAACTATCTGGAATTTTTTAGAGACGCTGGTGCTATTAGTTTATTTCAATTTGTGTACCAAGACTAAAAACAGAGTTTTTTTTTCTTCGACATACACCCTTAAAGAATAAATTATTAAAGTAATTACAATGAATAAACAAATAAAATACAATGTTATAGAATAAGATAAATAAAAAATTCAGCTCTCTTTCTCCCTTGAAATTAACATTTTCAATTAAATATTATTTTAAAATCTTGTATTCTGTTATATACTTGTACGTTTAATGATTCATTGAACATGTTCGCAAAATAAAACTGGATTCCCTTTAACTTAACTAAAAGCATAAACTTTTTTTTTTTTTGTAAATCCACATGCAAAAAAGAGATTACGATATGTTTTATAATAAATTATAGATAGCTCGATATTTTAAATTGTGTTAAACAGTCTTATCAGAATTCTCTCTCTTTTTTTTTTTAATCGTCGAAAAGTAAGACAATAAGTGGTAAATTTGGTGCAACCCCCCTCCCCCAATTAATCCTCATTCGTTCTAAAAGTGTTCTTCAAATATAAAAATAAAAAATCTATACTATTAAAATCTGTGCGCGTCTGTGTGTGTATGTGTGTGTGTGTGTGTAACATCATCTCCTCCTAAATGGCTGGGAGTTGAGTTTCGAACGAAGTATCCACGAATTCGGAAAATTTCGATTTTTTTTAAATTTCGAAATTCGAATTAGTTTAGGAGATATTGATAAAAAACCCGGTCAAAAACGCTAATTTTTGCTCTCCGCAATTCCGTAATTGTAACCCCTGTACTCAAAAAAGTGAGAAATAAGCATCGAGGTTGCCATGTTTGGCTATTTTATTAAATTATTTAGACTCCTGCAGTAAAAATAAAAGAATAATGATTTTTTTTTTCTGTTTAGATTATTTACAAAGTTATTTTTTAATTAAAATATTGTGTTCATGTTAAATCAGAGCTGGAATTCAATGTGTTTTATGTGTAAAAGAATAAGGGATTGAGAGATTTCCGAGACTAATATGTATATTTTTTAGTTTGGCCGAAAAAAAAATGGCTCATTTGGCGATTTTGAGAAAGTAGTAGGTTCTACCGATTTGTACAGTTTTGGGCTTGGCGCAAATTACTGAGGGCGTAACGAAATAGTATTTTTAATAACAAGTACAAGTTTTACGGCGCTATACTTCGATTTTTCATATAGAAATAATGCAGTTATTAAGGCGATTTTAAACGATCTATAGAATTTTCACGAAATTAAGTAAACTGATTTAAGTTAGAGGAATTCCGCCAAATTTCAGAAAATTGAAATTCTCGCATTTTGTACATGGTAGTTAACGGTGATTAAAACCCGTTATAGTTAATAATAATTTAAATAACTGCTACTTATCAATAATATGCCTGCATTAAATTTTGGCGATGGAACCATATAAATGATAGATAACTATTTCCCATTTTGATTGCTGATAAATCAATGCTTCGAATGATTCCCTGAAAACAAAAAAATCTTGCAAAATGGTGTATGTTGGCATTTGGCGATCGAAGTACTGTGTAATAAATAATTGATTCTTATTTGTTAAAGCAGCGCTACGGAAGTTTCTTTTACTAAAAGCTGTTAGAAAGGCGTAATTAATACTGTCTAATATATTTTTTGTTTTACGAATTGAAATGTATGTTGATTCCTACTTTAGTACATTTCTTAGCAAAGTTGGCGAAAAATATTCAAATGTAGTGCAGCTCTGTACGTATTATTAATTCCATTCCACAATTGAGATGAGCCGATGTCACTAGCGTATGCATAGATATTTTTTTTTTAATTCCGCCAAACAAAGTATTGCGTATTGACTTTAGTGTCAAGTTTAATTTGTGGTTTGAGCTATTGGCCATCGACTGGCGGCGTTAATTTCGCCAATATGGCAGTTCTAGCAAAGTAAACATGAATAACTCATTTCATGTTCTATTTTTAACATTGCTATAATTTCCGTAGCAACGGAATCCATTGTTGCCACTTAAGTTGTTAAATTTAACAATTAAGTGAAACCACTCATTTCTACAGCTTTTAAGACTCGAAAAAGTGAAAGCGCATCAAACGTGAAATAAATAGAACTAACTGTAACAGACTTGCACTTTAAAAATAATCGAAGTTTTCATGCAATTCTACATATCTTTAATTTTATTTCCTTCGCGTGTGGATGTCATTTTTTACGTCATTTTTGCTGTTTTGCTGGCAGATTATCCGGAGCAGCACATAACCTCTAATGTATTTGCTCCTCCGGACATAAGCAAGAGCGTATGTCCGGCGCGTATTTGTGTAACCCCACTGTGTTAATCAGATTTTTCTGGTGTCAGATTTTTTAGACCATTTTTTACCGCGGAGATTCCGATCCTGAAGTATATTGATCACTGATAAATGAAAAAAAAAAAGATCAATTATATGCAAGCAGGAGTAGCCAAAAATTTTTCATGGGAATGTTACGGGAGTGAAGAATATACATTTTGTATGGCAAAAAACTCCACATGGGGGGTTGTGACCCCCTATCTCCTCCTTGGCTACGCCACTGTACGCAAGCATCAGTTGTCACGTCATGAAAAACCGTCGTAGATGGCAAACTCCGAAGTTGTTCTGAGGGTTATACAAAATTAAAAATTTTGCTTTTAGTAAATTTTACTTTTGATACAGTTCGAATATTTGGTTTTAATACATTTCGGCCACCAAGGTAAGATGAAATATTACTAAATACGGCAACCCAGAATTTTCTTAACTATTGAATTTGACACTATGCAACTACAGTAGATTCCCTATAACACGGTAGATACGTTCCGTGTTATAGGAATCCGTGTTGTACGGGTCCTGCGCTATACTCCACCTGGAGTGCGGACTGCGCGGTATAATCGCGGCAAAACTTATTTGCGCTCCGTAAAAATGCAATGATGTTTGGTGTTGCCATTCAAAAGGAATGTTAATTACAGGAGCTAAGGCGTCATAATATCAGAACATATGTCTCATTTCATCGTGCTGTACGAGTCTCTTTTAACGTGTTACACGAAAACGATCGTAATGTTTTCGTCGTGTTCTAAGAATTCGTGTTGTAGACCCATGTTATAAAGGGGTCAACTGTAATCTGTAAAAAATGAAAAATGAAATTAGTTATTTATTTAGTGCGAATTGACAGTGAGATAAACGTCACTTTTATGTAACAAGTGTGATACTGCATTAAGAGTTCAATAAGGGTAATAAGCTTTTTCTCAGAAGTTACATCACGAACGTTTTCATTTACAAAAGCGACATGATTTTCACCGGAGCAGGGTACATTTTTGGCTTTTAAACGTAAATGATGCATCCATTGTTTCATGTAGGTTTTTTAATTTAGGTAAAATTTAATAAAGTCGTGTGTAACATAACTGCGCTAATGCATTGTCCACGCTTTGAAAAATGCAAGATAAAATTGTTGTCAACATCATGTAATGTTATTTATGTGGTATATACTATATATACTAAACCTCAATGTGGTATATACTAAACCTCACAAAACGAATTATTTGATGTAGAAATCAGGCATTTTTCGAAAGAGAAAAGTTTTGTCTGCATACCATAAAGTTCTTTCTTTTTTGATCGCCAGTCACATTGACGTAGTTTTTGTGTCATGTTGCAATCGTCTAAAATTTGCACTCATGACGTCAACTTTTAGTCACGATTCAAGTATTTTTTCACATTTTGAGATTCCTCATTACTGGGTTTAATTCGAATTATATATGTGTAAGGAAAATATGCGTTTCCCACCGTGCAGAGAACGGGCAAGCAGCTAGTATTTTATTAAAAACTGTATAAAAACTGCATTTTCATTGTTACTAATTTTATTTTCTACTTCAATAGAAAAGTAAAGGATAGGTCTTGCGAAGAGGTTATAGCTGCGACTTTTTTTTTTTTATCACACTAGCTGAATGTCCCCGTTTTTCTCACTGGGAGAGTAGATTTCTTTTTTAAAAACATTAGGAAAACATTTATTAGACATTATTTGGAGAAATCGCAAATTTTTTAATAATTATTTTATGGAGTAATGTTCGAAATGTTGATTTAATTAAAAAGTTTTAAATTACTCGATCGAACAGAACAAAGCATGAACTTTGTCGGGACTTCTAGATTGTGCATTGACTGAAAAACTGTTCTACCACATCTTGGGTTCGATTCCCAGCTTGGACATGGAAGGAACTCGTCCTTCCCTTTATAGGAGGTAAAGTTGGCTGCCTACGGGATGACCATTTAAAAAAATGGACAACATTTCTGGCCATTCTAGTGTCGAATTCCTAATCGGCAAGTGTCCACCCGTTATTCAAAAAAAAAAAAAAAAAAAAAAAAGTTTGTCGGGACAAAAATTTGAATAATCCCGATGATGGGAGAGATATACAGAGCAATTCAAATATTCCATCAGCTTTCAAAAACGCTTCGAAATCGACTGGTGACGATCCAGTAACTTTTAGGACACGCTGGAACATTTTAGAATATTTTATAGCATTCTTCAAAATGTTTAACCCTTTAACGCGCAGTGTTCCCGCTCTGGGAACACCAAACTCTGACGTTTTGACTGTTGCCAGTCACGAAGAATAAATTTGATTTCTTTAAAAATGGTTGCTGGTGACATAGCTCCACGAGAATCCTTTACTTTTCAGCACGTCATTTCCCGTAAAAAAAAATGTCACGATTATTTTTAGCAGCATTGACATCTGCTGAAAAATGCGAGAACAGCTGGATAGATTGCCCAATGCTGATAAAAGGGCAGCCGTTGCCATCATTCAACTTAACTACCAGCAAGATGGCGGACGACCGAAGCGCTCATCGCGTGCCCTAGATCTGGAGACCCTTTTTTGACACAGCTGGCTGTGCGGCACAGCCAGCTGTGTCAAAAAGGGTATCCAGATCTATGGCACGCGATGAACGTTCCGATCGTCCGCCATCTTGCTGGTAATTAAGTCAAGCGATGGCAACGGCTGCCCTTTTTTCAGCATTGGGAAAGGGTTGCGCCTCAAAGGGTTAAACTCGATTTCCAGCTGCTTCACTGATTTCCCATCAGAGAAACATTCTACATTACTCCTGAGGATTCTGGACAGTCTCGTCCACTTCTGCACTCGAATCTGAGCTGCTTCACCGAATTTCTTTAGAAGTCCATTGGTGTGATGTCCTTTTTGGACCCATATCTCAGAACTAACGTAACATATATCCCCCATTGGACTGCAGAAGCTCGGAGGTTCAGAGGCAAGCGAAAAAAAAAAAAATCTTTTATTATATGTATTGATTTCTCATTAGAAGTCCATTGGTAATGGTTAAAGTTATAAAAAAAGCATGTGCATGTTTTCCTTTTGTCTTTCTAATAATCAGACCCTGGGTAAAAATTCTTCAATATTGAAGTGGGAGTTCCAGTTTTTCGTGATTTGGAGTTCCTTTTGAAATTACGAAGAAAATATCGTGCTTTTCTTGACTTTTGTGGGACCAGGCCTTGTCTACTAGCATGTCAATTTTGTAGCTGTTCGACTCAAAAAATAACTTTTTCTAACTGCAATTTATCTAGTTCAGTAAAACTGTTCGGAGAATGAAGACAAGCTTAATTTTAATAAGAGCATGCATCCTATACGTATGTGTCTGTGTGATATTGACAAAGTTCTTTATTAGTTTCAGCTGAACATTACCTATAAATTTTACACTGGGTGTATGTTCCTTTTCTTTGATTAAAAAAGTTATTCACACGCAAATATCTTCTTTCTTTTCAGATAAAATGAATGGCATCCAACTTCAACCAGTAAGTACTCTCAAAATGCATTATTTGAATTTTTCTTTAAAAGACATCTGCAGATGGTATGCGAAATAATAATTAGCCTTAACTTGTCGAATTTACGAAACTCCAAAAATATTCATGCTTCTATCCCAAGAAAGTAATTAATAATTCTAACCCAACCTTTGTTTCCTTGTTTTAATGCAATTTTGTTCTCGTGTCAAGCATTCCGCTGGTAATTGCGATAAATTAATGCTCTATGAATAGTTTATTTTTCCTTCCTCTTTTAAATGAAAGGAAAAATTCGTGGAATGCTCAAGAAAACTTAAAAGAAAAAAAAAGAAAGAAAAAGTTTTTAGCTTTGTGGGAGATGCTTGCAAATGCACTTCGCGCTGAAAATTTGCCCGGGTACGAATCTTGGAATATCATCCTCTTTCTCCAGTAACCTTGGCAACGAAGAATATGGGATACTGTTGCTAGAGGCCTCTAGCACGTATAGAATGGGAGGCTCAAGATGTTTCCATGAATACATTAGGGAAAAAAAAATCAATAATATAATATGAAAACAATCATTTTAGCTATGATAGGCAATTTATGCTTGTGGTTTCTTTATGGCAGAGGAAAATAAATTTAAAGAAAAGATGAAAGAAGTTATGTGCGGGAGTCCTTCTATGTATAGCGTTGATTCCCGGTAGTCTTAAGTCCACAGGCGAGAAAAATTGCTGGGTACAGAAGGAGAATTTTAGGCGCTATGTCATTAGAACGATTGAAGCGAGCATGTTAAAGCTAGATTTTTATTTATTTTATTTTTATTTATTTTTTTATTTTTTTTTTTTTTTCGTAAGGTACAAATATTTTGGTTCAAATTATTATAATAATAAAAATAATAATAATAGAATAATAAAAGGATAATGGAGCCGTCATACGTTATACTTACCCAGACTAATATCGAATTAAACTATTTCAATTTTTAACTTTTTCATTTGCCGTGTTCTAGGGGCGTAGCCAGAAATTTTTCATGGGGGGGGTTACGACTACTACAACTCATATATATGTGTGTGTGATAATGTAGTGAAGAATATACATTTTGTATGGCAAAAATTTCTCATGAGGGAGGTTATGAACCCCTCCCCCCCTCCCCCTTGGCTACGCCCCTGCCGTGCTCCTATACAGTGTTACTCTATAGTCGCATCTACTCTTCTATCTAAACGGCTTGATCTAATTTACCTGACATCAAGAAAAGCTGAGTCCATTCCCGAGGAGCTTAAATCCTGCTCTTTGGCAACCATCGAGTTAGGATGTCCCGCAAATGATTGGTTTCATATCTATACTGACGGCTCATAACTATCAGAAATAAGGGGATCCGGCGCGGGATGCTTTTGCAGGTTGTTCGACCGTGGGGGCTGGTGGCCGTGGGGGGAAAATGCCACCAACTTCGATTTGGAGGTCTCAGCTGTTTATGAAGCTACAACACATCTGCTCGCTGCTGGTTAGGCTCCTGCAAAACTGGATTCCCAAGCTGCAATTTTAGCCTTAAGCAGTAACACACCAACTGACTGCCTACAAGCAATTCATTGCCGTACTAAAATTGCGGAGCTCATCTCACACGGCTGGACTGTGTTTTTACAGTAGGTTCCAAGTCATGTTGGGACCCTGATCCTCAGAAGTGCAAAGAACATGATAGGCAGGTACGTTGACAGTACTGCTACCACCCAAAAAAACCAAAAGCCTTGGGAAACCCTGACCACAGTGGGTCCTATCCCGTGGCACCTGAAGAGATTCGACTTCCTTGGAGTTCACCTCCACTGACTTGGTCTGGCCGCTGACGGGGCCTGCTCTCTCTGCGGCCATGCCAGGATGGATGGTGGACACCTGCCTAATTGCACTGGACCAGATGTACACCCGTCAGTCGCTACTGGAATGCTCGGCGTCAAATGGTAAAGAAGCTAAGCACTGGTGTTGGATAAATAAATAAATAATTTTTAACTTTCAGTTAGACTGCGGTAAAATTTATCACATCAATTGCACTTTTTATTAGATCTTTCAACATGTGTTAAAACGAGTATTTAATAACTTAAACCAAATCCTAAGTATCCCCCTGTAACACTGCACATCCTGGAAACTAATTTACACACACACACATACCGGATGTCCCGGAACTTCGTGTACAAATTAGGAGGGAAGGTGGGGAGCATCGTTAGGAATCATAATTACACGGGCAAAAATGGGTAGGTGGCGCTGTATGCGAGCTCTCAAGATCCGCACGTGTGGCTTCCTCATTGTCAGCGCTGCTAACTTTTACCCTTTTTTCGGAAGGTTATGTACCTCTGATAATTCCTTTTTTCTATTTTTTTAATAATCTGATGTTTAAATAAATACAATTTTTAATACAAAATAAAACTGTTTGAAAGGGTTGGTATATAATCTTTCGAAAAAAGTATAATGTAATGGCGACTATGACAATAAGGAAGCCACACGTGTGGACCTAGAGAGCTCGCGTACAGCGCCACTTATCGATTGCCGACCATGCTTTCCTATGAAATTATGGCTCCTAACGATGCTATCTACCTTTCCCTCCAAGTTTGTACACGAACTTCACGACACACATCTATACAGATATTATATATATACATACACACATGTAATATGCTTATGCGGCTTCCAAATAACGGTTTCTTTCGAAGTTTGTTGGAAATGGCGATGCATATAGGGTTAACAAATCTAGAAACTGAGAATTGTGTAATAGTTTTTCTTTATTATTTCCTGCCCAGGAAAAAACATATCTTGGCAAACATGTGCTCGACGGTATAGTACGAAAGTTAAAGGTAGTATTAACTCACTCCATGCAATAACTTTGCAAAACAAGAATAACTTAGTCGCTTCTATAAATTAGTTGCCACATTCATCTTCCGTTACGAATTGTATTATCCCGCAAATGGGCTAGTTATGAACAAACCTCCTCGAGTTTTTCCGGTAAAAATAAAATTTTACAGGGCTCAAATTTCTGGGAAAAGAATGCTTAAAATATCTTGAATATTGACTTTGATCTGCTTTTCTACGCATGCTACAATATTCCCTTTGTGGTAACCTTGGCAACCAAGAACATTAGATGATTGAAGAATGCTGTTAGATCTACCATTTCTTAGTACGGATAGAATGGGAGGTTCAAACTATTTTTATACCATAGAAAAAGAAATCAATAATAAAATAGAATTCAGTAGATTTTTAAGAAGCAGTTTATGATGGCGGATTTTATATGGTAGATGGGACAGATTTAATAATTAACTTTTGAAGTTTACATACTTTATTGATATTTTCTTTTTTCATATCACAGATACATAATTAGTTTTTGCATTTTAGTATTATTATTATTCTTTTTATCGCGCCATTCTTCAACAAAAGAGATGAAATTGTTTTTAAATTACTAGAATACAATCAAACCCTATTTAATGGACACCAACTTAGAATATCATTTACTATGCTTTAAAGTAACCACATAGTTACTATGCAACTATGTGGTTAGTTACATAGTAACTTTACTATGTAACTAACCACATAGTAAAGTTACATTTTACTATGCTTTAAAGCAGCTTAGTAAAATGTAACGTAAATTAAAAGTACAGTACTTCCATCATAAATGACTTTAAAGAAAGCAGGTTTTAAATTCTTTAATATAATCCAATTTAATATAATTAGTGACATTAGCTTAGAATATCATTTTTTTCTTGGTCTACAGCAATTTAGTAGTACAAAACGGACAAACAAAAACGGAAAAAACCTCAGAAGAAATCACTAGATGGCATTAAAAAAGCAACGAGAGACAGCGATCTGCAGAAGGAATGGGCCTTGGACAGGAAAAAGTGGAGTAGTTTAATGCAGATTCGTCGGAAAGCGACGTGACGCAAAGAATCGAATTTATATACAAGGTGTGTCACAATTCTCTCCCGGGTCTTGAATCCAGACTTATAAAAATACACATATTAGCAGTACAGAGCAACAAAGTTGACTTTTTTGGAGGAAGAAATGTTGCAAGTTTATTTCACGAAAGTCCAATATATGACACTTTCGTGACAGCCACGCATTAATGAAATTTTGTAGGGGGGTGGGGGGTGGGAGGGCAATTAGTTTGTTCTTCTAGAAGACAAAATTGCAATGTTTCTTTCTCCATGCAAGTTTTGTTTCACAAATAACGGCTGACCTCTTCGTTGGATTGGACGAGGTTCTGCCAACGATAATCACCTACTTCCGTGGCCACCTCGCTTTCCGGACCTAATTCCAGGCGAAATTTTTTTATGGGGTTACATAAAAGATCGTGTGTTCACGCCTAAGACGAAATTTACGCCTAAGGATCACAACTGCATCTGCTACCATATTAAAACGAGTGTGTGAGTGTGGGAAGAATTTGACTTTAGACTTGATATATCTGCCGCATTATGAAACGAGAACGGATTATAGGGGGGGAGGGGGAGGACGGCAGAGGGTCTACCTCTCCAATTGAGAAAAAGAAATTATTGTAAAAGATCCTATTTTACTTTCATAAAATGGATGTATATGTATGTCAATCTTCTAACTAACCGCCACCACAGACAAACTAACTGCCCTCCCCCCACACACACACCTACGACAAAATTGCATTTATCTGTTGCTGTCACGAAAGGTTCACATATTGGACTTTTGTGAAACAAAACTTGTAACATTTCTTTCTCCAATAAAGTCAACTTTGTTGTTGTATTGGTAATATATATATATATATTTTATAAGCCTTCCAAACCCGGGAGGGAATTGTGACTAGTGATGTGCCATTCGAATGATTTCCATAATCGATTAATCAATTTCAATTATTGCCAATAATCGAGTAATCGAACAGTGAATATTCGGGATTTCACTATTCGAGTAGTATTCACGATTAATCGCGAGTACTCGTTTCCCTATTCGAATAGTATTCACTACTCGATATACTCGATTACTCGATATACTCGTTTCCCTATTCGAGTAGTATTCACTACTCGTTTCACTCGGTTCACTCGATAGTATTCACTACTCGTTTTACTCGATTACTCGATATACTCGTTTCACTATTCGAGTAGTATTCACGATTAATCGTGAGTACTCGTTTTACCGATGCTATTCGAATGCTATGTGCTGTGTGATGGGTTTTTAGAATTAGATTAGCTCCAATGAATTGATGATTGAACTTTTTTTAATTTAATGGCTTTAAATGATCGTGCAGTAGCAGATGCAGGATGCAATAATAGATTTTTTCTTTTTCCTTTAAGTTCGCGGATTTGAATTTTGGATATTGATTTTTGTGTTAAAATAGAATGTATACAGATTAGAGATGAGACGGGCTCAGCCCGAGCCTAGGCTTTGTAATTTACGATTGATTTCGAGCTCGGGGTCGTGAAAAATTCCTCCTTTATTGAGTACACTCCTTGAAACAGATTTTAAAAAGTGATTCATGGGGAAAATAAACGTACTTATTTACTTATTTTAAAAAAAATTAAAAAAAACAGTACGGGCGCCTAGAAGGTGCGTGAAGCTCTTCGGGTATTTCAGAACGACGGCTTATATTGCTTAGCTAGTCATGAGATCGGACATCATTTGATTAACTGATAAACATGGATATAAAGAATTAGAAAGTGCATTAAAATTTTGCAACTAGGGCGCGTTCGATACCGGTAGCACCGGTGCATAACCAGCCAGTGAATTATCGAACGGGCCCTAAATTTGTCTTTAATTTGCACAAACAGCAAAATTTATTGGATTCTATCAATGAATTGAATTGAATTTATCTTTAGCTGAACTTTCGGGTTCGGGCTCCGACTTAAATAATATTGGTCGGGCTTGGGCGGGCTCAGATTAAAAGTCCTCGGCCTCGGGCAGGCTCAGGTTTCAAAATATGAGCCCGTACTCATCTCTAATACATATATCGAAGTTGCAATCATCTTTGAGTCTTAATGGTGTCTGGGTACTTACTTTACACGTGACTATCACTTATAGACTACTACTTTTGCTGTTTAGTTTTAAATAGTACGCTTCTCATATACGCATGGTTCTGTTATTGATACTGGATCGCGGTGTGGTGTTTCTTTCTCTCACTCCCACATACTATCCGGGAATAGTTGGGTAATTAATTGCTGTTTTTTTTTACTTACTTACTTTCTTTTTTTTTTTTTCGTCGTCATTCGTTGATTAGGGCTGGGCCAAAAATTGATAAATACCGACAAATTGGTTTTATTTCAACATTAGATATCCGATATTCCCATTTTCATTTCAGTGAAATCTCGAATTCTATAAAGTTCAAAAATACAGGCCGGCGATAAGAAAATCCCGAGATCGATACCAGCTTCTGATGCTTTTGCTACTGCTTTCCCTGCGTTGATGGCGATACTGGATCGCGGGAAAAACAGCTGCTTCTCTACGGGAATCGCTGCTGCGTGTTTGTTATCGTAGAGAATATTTTTTTCCTCCCTCGGAGGTTCGTAGAAAGAAAGCAGGGAACGTTAATGTCGAAGGGGATGTAGCGTATTGTTACGGTGCGCGACCTATTAAAACATGAAATAAATGGATGAAATAATTTAAACCTTAGTTTGGCCGTGAAATAAGATATGAAATAATTGGATTCATTGTTATAAAGACCCATCGGTAATTTATTTTAACTCATAAAGTTATTTAAACTGTTCTAAATAAGTATAAAATAAAATGTGATAATTGCGTTGTGTTTTCTGAGGAAAGAAATAAATGGATTTAAAATATTAACTATAACAAACATTTATTAAATATAAAAATCTTATTTACATTTACAAAAATATTTAAACTGATCTCGAAAATGGCTTAATTTAGAACAATTAAATTATTATTGTTTACCAAAACACATTCTAACTACTTTAGCAATCATAAACAATATTATTAATTATTAAAAATAAGTCACTCAATATGAAAAGGATGGCAATTGGAAGTTACCTGTAATCCGGTGCAGAGCAGTGATGATCATTTTAGATTTATTTTCTAAACACACTTATTTATATAAATATCCACTATCACGTATGTAAAACTCTGGAAAAATCTAATAAAATGTGGAAATCTGCAAAAATCTGCTGAAATCTCAGCAAATCTGAGAAAATCTACTGAAAATCTACTGCAAATCTGCCTTCTCTGGCTGTGCAGTCCAGTTTTGCTCAAATCTTCGTCCCCCATTTTTCTTCCCTAAACTCGTAAATAATTAGTTTAGCCACTCTGTGGCTCCTAATTCTCCTAAACCGACCAGTTACTAACTCTTTTGCCCGAAATTACCTCTCTCTAACTTGCCATTGGTCATTTCTCAATTCTCACACTTTCTCATTGGATTTCTACAGCCTTATCAGTCAACACCTCCATGTTTTTCTTAAATTTTATTTTCAATTTTTCTCCCCTTGATGTTTATTATATTTTTTTCCTTTTCTGAAGCTTTGCCTACGAATTCTCATCGACCAACATCAAAAGCTTCCCGCAAATTGGCCGCTGACGTCTTGACCACAAAGGTCAGGCATTCAATGGCTCCCGCTTCTGTCGCGGTTGCTCTTTTTGTAAAACTGCAAGGCGTCCCGCGATACACAAAAATGATTTCTAGCTAGCGGACATTCGTTTTTCCCACTCTTTTCAAAGAACGCAAAAAGATGAAATTTATATGTTCGACTTTCACCAAGATTTCTTTTAACTCTTCCGAGCGCAACGCTTAAAATTATTAATAAATTTCCTGTCCTGACATTTAGCTGAAGTACACTTTTCTATGATATCAATGACTTTTGCACGTGCATGAATTCCATTCCTTCCAACATTATCCCTTATTCTGTTCAATTCCGTATATTTTTGAGACTTGCTTTTATTAAACTTCTGGCGCAACTTTTGTGCTAAATTCTTTTGAGAATACCGCATGTTTTAGTCGGCCTTCAGGTGGTCACTAATGAACGGTTTTTAACACCTGCAGATTTTTCTGGAATCGCACTTTCTTAATAAAGGCTTTTTATCTGCATTGGGGCTGTATACAAATTTCTGCACATTACCTACCGGCTCAACCTAACAGTATAGTGTGTCGTTCTGCTCGCGGAAGATATCTAAGCGCAATAGTAGTTATTATTTAACGATGATTTTGAGTAAAGGATATTATGATGGGCGAAGGGCTATTTCAACAGACAATAGAGCTGCTGACAATTGGTTGGATCGATAATATCTGATAGAGTAAATTTTTTATTGGAAATAATAATTTATCTAAGTGCCGTGCCGTGTGTATTAACGGGAGCTGGTGCACGTAAAATCTGTCGTGGCTCCTAAGTCCCCCATGAACGATACCGCTGGAGGTCTCTCATAGCTTAAAGGAAGATCATGGTCATCCAAGCTGCCAGCCATTGGCATCAAATCTATATGTATGGTTTATTAGCCTAATTACCATAATTAATTAACGTATATCTCGGAAACTATCCATCAGAGCGCGTTTTTATTGATTCTCGACCCCCCCTAGACTCCACACCCCTACCGTTCCATAACATTTCGAATGCTTTGACACCAAACTTAACCTTTTAATCTTACAGGCCCAGGGGGTCATACGAAGCTCCCCTGTATTTTTAATTTGGGCATTTTAAAAGCTAGCTGCCTCGGGCGGCATCACCAAAGCCTGGAAACCGCCCCAGAGCCAATATCTACATATTTGCAGTCCTTTTATGCCTCAATCATGGTTAATTAGTCTAATTACCATAATTAATTAACGTATTTCTCGGAAACTATCCATCGGAGCGCGTTTTTATTGATTCTCGACCCCCCCCTGGACTCCACACCCCCATCGTTCCATAAAATTTTGAATGCTTTGACACCAAACTTAACCTTTTAATCTTACAGGCCCAGGGGGGTCATACGAAGCGCCCCTGTATTTTCATTTCGGGCAGTTTAAACGCCAGCTTTAAATGAGCGCTATCACTACAATGGGTCAAGTTTTGGTATAATGGGGAAAACCACTTTACTGCGGGCCCTCGAAGTCGTTTTTCTCAGAAGCAAAATTTTATTGTAAAGTGGTTCTACACCTGGACCATTCAAATATTAATTTTAATTAAATAGAGTACCAGCAATTACTCATTAAAATCTATTTTAATTAATTTTTGAATATAGCAAGTGGTTTTAAGGTTTGTTTATTTGATTGTTAACATTTCAAAAATACTAACATTAAGTGTGAAAAATATCGATATATCGTGAAAGACGGTATCGATATCGATATATCAAATTCCAATATCGTCCAGCCCTAGGTAGGACCAAGGGCGTAGCCAGGATTTTCATTAGGGGGGGCAGGACATGGAGTCTAACCGGAGAATGCTCGGTTTGTCATAATCAGACCCTATGACTAGCTCATTTTAGGGGGTGCAGCTACCCCACCCTGGCCCTCGCGGGCTACGCCCATGGGTAGGACCATTACCTACCTATATGGTAGGACGGTATTGTGCTTGAAATGGATGAAATGTCCCTAAAACTGCCCATGACCGCAATGTGTTGGAAATCTTTTGAGTGCTCCTGTAGCAGAACCATAAATGAAAAAGACACTATTTTTGATGGAGAAGTTCTTTTTGTAATCCTTAACAGTATATATCATTTCATACGCTTTAATGAATTACGGCACATAGAGCGTAATGTATTTAGAATCTTTTGGGCGGCCCTGTAGATAAACTACCCAGTCGAATTTGACCAAAAGGGGAGGTTCACAACTACATGCCATAACAATCCTAAATATAAAGTTTTAACATTCTACGACCAATAACTTTTGAGATATGCGAATTACATACATACCTACGTACGTACATATAGATGGCATGGAAAAACTGGTCAAAATAGACTCGTTGTTGGTCACAATGGGTTGCAGACGCATTTATATGAACGTGCATGCTAGCGTACGATATGCATCGAAAAAATTCTTAAAAGTAAATTCAGCGGCAGTCAAAATCTGTTTTTTCGGCGAAATTTGGCCTCCGAAATTTTTCGGAATTACATTACTTCCTTATATTCCGTACAAGGAAGTAAAAATGATTTCACCCAGATCGAAAATAAATATACAATATATATAATGTATCATGTTACGGAGTATAGTAATCGAACCCTGGACCTCTAGGCTATGAGTTAAGGGAGAATCCACTTTGCCACACTAGTCGTCGAAAATTTCTTTTAACTTGTTTGAGAAATAATTAGAGGTCACCACTCCTTTGTTGCTCCAAGGTCTCCAGACTTCTAAATCTGGCACTGTGTATCATAATCCATGACTAAATCGTTTAATTTCCTTGTTCCATAAAACGCTCCTTTGGAACTGAAATCTACATTAAAATCACCTACAAAAACTGTTGAACGAATGGTATTCATGGTTAATCGCGATTTCACTATTCGAACAGTGAAGCGATTAATGGCGATTTCGCAATTCGAATTGGATTCGCGATTACTCGTTTTCACAATCCGAACTGTATTCGCGGTTAAATGCGATTACAGTTTTCGCTATTAATCGCTTCACTATTCGAACTGTATTCACGATTAATCGCGATTAATCGTGAGGGGGATGCACCCCCAATTTAATATTTAGCTTGCAATTGAAACTTAGTTCATAAATTGATACACAGCCCCCCCCCCGTGCAGTCCCCGATATAAAATCCTGCATCTGCTACTGCATGAGTCCGGGTTTTTTAATGAGAGCTCCTACCCTTAACCGAACAAGTAGTGAATATTATCGAATGAACCGAGTAAAACGAGTAGTGAATACTATCGAGTGAACCGAGTAAAACGAGTAGTGAATACTATCGAGTGAACCAAGTGAAACGAGTAGTGAATACTAGTCGAATAGGAAACGAGTACTCGCGATTAATCGTGAATGCTACTCGAATAATGAAACGAGTATATCGAGTAATCGAGTATATCGAGTAATCGAGTATATCGAGTATAACGAGTATATCGAGTAAACGAGTAATTCGGGAGTACTCGTTTCATCGATGCTATTCGAATGCTATGTGCTGGGCGTTCAAATAACTTTTTCGAAATCGATTGATTCGAATGGATTTAATAATCGATTAATCGATTAATTTCATTCATTCATGCCCATCACTAATTGTGACACACCCTGTATATATAAGTACAATTAAATTGTAATTAATGGGTATCAAATTAGTTTACTAGTCTACCGTGATGTAGTGTGATGTAACCAGGCCTGCATTAAGGGCAGTGCGGTTGGATAGATCGCTACAAGTTCCCGCGATTAAGGAGACCCCAAATACATTTTCAAATTACTAAACAACATTATAACATAAAAATTTAAAATTAATTAAAAAAATTCAAGATGAAAGTTTTTAAAAATGACATGTACTCCCATTTTTTATGCTACATTTCAAAACTAAATAAAGAGTTATAACATTGTAAATTAAAAAAATTTTGTTAAGAGTTTTTTTAGTACATAATCCAGAAAATGTTGAAATATACTTCGCAGAAAGCTCATATTAAAAGCCGTAATTAGCAATCAATAGAATCGTTTTGGTTCGCATAAACTAAGCTTTAAAATTTTTCTTCTTATATTTGGGGCCCATGTTTTTCCTAGATCCGTGTCCCACAGTTGTCTTATTCCGGGCCTGAATTTAACATAAAGAACAATATAAAATAATAAAAAACTTTGCAAAATAACACCATAAAGTTTACTTCAAAGACCATACAGCTGTTTCGAGCAAAAGCTTTTTTGCCCTACCCCAGTGACAATCACCTGAAGGTAGGAATGGGGAACTGAAAAGAAAGTAAACAGAAACTGTAGAGATGAACAAGTCGTTTCCAAACCAGAGGAACTATAAAGGAAGAAACAAGGGAAATCCAAACCAGGATTTCCCCCTTTATTATTTTTATTTTTTGTTTATTTTTCCTGTATTCTTTGTATTTTTCTATATTTTACCTTTTTATCTACCTTTCTCTCCCCCCCCCCTCTCCTTTCCCTTCCCTTTTCCTAGTTTCTTCCTTTGTTCCTCTGTTTTGGCAACGACTTGTTTGTCGCTTGTGTTTCTATTTACTTTCTTTTCAGTTCCCCATTCCTGTCTTCTGGTGATAGTCACTGAAGAAGGGCAAGAAAGTTTTCGCTCGAAACAGCTGTATGGCAATATTCAAAATACATATAAATATATTCAAAATAATCTTCTTGAACCTCCATACAATGTTTACATCAATCATACAAGTTTGTTGAAAGAACGCTTGAAGTTCTGTTTCAGTCTATTAATTACAGGACAATGCAGTGGTTGACAATGCATCACCTCACTGATCACCTCACTGCGTTCTATTCATGAAACAGATTTTTTAACATGAAAACAGGTGCGTGTGCTCGAGCGCCCACCCTGTTCACCTGATTTAGCATCTGCAGACCTTTTCCCATTTCCGAAAGTTAAATATGCTTCAGAAGAAGAAGGTTCCAGTGACACAGTGGGGATATTCAACGCGCTGTGGCTCCCGTAACTGCGAAGTTTAAATAAAGTTTTTATTTTTGATATAATGCTAGTAGTCTTATTACTTATTTGGCACACAATCTCTATCACAAAACAGTAATTAGTACTTAGCATCAAATTCTTATATTTTTAATGTTATGCATTCCGTAAAGCTTTTCAAAGAGAATTTATTATTTACAAATGTACAATGCAGTGGCAGACTAAACTGCACTGCAGACTAAATAAGTTTTTATCTGCAGTGAAATGTTGAGACATACTTGCTTATAAAACTGAAAAAAATCCTGTATGTTTAAACCACTGTGAGCTATGCAGTTGAAATTTAATTCCTCAGTTTTCATAGACTTTTCTCCAAAAGTATGTTTTCCTACGAGTTCAGGAATATCTTTTTACAGTAACCTTAGCAACCAAAAATATGGGATGATTGGAGAAATGCTCTTAAGGAACTAGCTGTGCTTGGATAAGATTGAAAGCATGCCTTCAAGATGTTTCTATACTTTAGAAAAAGAGAATCAATAAGATAATTTGATAGAATTCGGTTGACTCGTGAAAGGCAATTTATACTTGGTGCTTCTTAAATTGTAGAAAATATATGTATAGAGAAATAGATAGATCGATAGGTAAAGTGTGATTTTTGATGTATTGCCATTTCCATATTCAAAAAATAAAAAAGTAAAATAAAATAAGTAAATACCTTTAATGAAACAGGATTTACACAGTTCAGAAAAAAGATTACTATTATTATAATTATTATTTGGGGGGGAGGGACCTAAAATAGCGCAGTAATATGTAATGCACTGTAAAGCAACTTCACTCGAAATATAATTTTTTTATAATCTATATTAGCGTAATTAATAAATAATTGTAAGAAATCCTTATAAATAAAAATGAAATTCTGTTTGTTTGTTTGTTTGTTTGTTTGTGGATTTGATTCGTATACAAATCCACAAAAATGGACCAATCGGCCTGAAATTTTGCACAGATATGTAAAATAATATAGAATAAATCATAGTCCACTTTAAAATTTTGAAAGTCCACCCGTTCCCAGAATTTAAATAGATTTTTTTATGTTGTCCACGCAAAAAGCTTTCCGTAATTGTAACCCCTGTAGTGAAAAAAGTGTGAAATAGGGATCGTGGTTGCCATGTGTGGCGATTTTGCCGAATAAAATGTTTTAAATTCTCAAAGTAAAAATAAAAGAATAATAATGATTTTTTTTTTTAGTTTATATTTGTAAGATAATTATGTATTATAATATCGTGTGCATGGGAAATCGGAGCAGGAATGAAATGTTTTATACGCAAAACAATAAGAATTGAAGATTTCCGAGGCTAATAGGTAAATTTTTTTAGTTTGGCGAAAAAACAAAATGGCTCAAATGCCGATTTTGAGGAAGTGAGTTCTAGCGGTTTGCACAGATTTCGGCTTGGCGCAATTTATTGAGAGCTTAAGGAAATAGATTTTTAAAAACAAGTGCAAAGGTTTTATTAGAATACATCGTTAAATTTTAATGATCCGTGAAGAAATAATGCAGTTATTAAGGGATTTCAAGCGATCTATCTCCAGAATTCTCGCCAAATGAGTACATTGATATAAGTTGGGGGAATTCCGCCAAATTTCAGAAAATTGAAATCTTCTCATTTAGTACATCGGAGTAACGATGAGTAAAACACGTTATAGTTGATAATTTTAAAAAATTCGGCTGTATTAAGGGATTCCACTTTTCAAAAAAAGGCTTGCTTTACTTTTTTGCGGTCGAACCATTTCCCATATTGATTGCTGCTAAGTCAATACTTCGAATGATTTCCTGAAAAAACGCTTGCAAAATGGCATATGTTGGCACTTTGGCGAGGCTTAGATTTGAAACTGGATTTTATTTGAGACTGGGATATATAATGACACTGGTTATAGATAAAAATGAATGTTGGTATGTGTGTATGAGGTTGAAAAACTCCAGCACCGTTGAGTATGTGTGTATGAGGCTGAAAAACTCCAGCACCGTTGAGCACCGTTGCACCATGAAATTTGGTTCACCTAAGTCTTTTATGATGGAGAAGGTTTTTATGCTATCCGTTTTCCTTAACTTGCCACTTGGTGCCGCAGCACAACGGTGAATTCTATTCCGTGGCGACCGTTTAGCCGTTTGCTATGCGAATATCGTCCAACCGATTTCGATGAAATTTGGTACACTCGAATATTAGAACACGGAGAATATTTTTCACTATGCATTTTGCTGTAACTTGCCGCTAAATGGCGCTGCAACGCATCAACTTCTATACCGTTCGACCGATCGGCATAAAAATTTTTATACTTACACATTTGAGCACGAAGAATATATTCTAACTGTGTTCCTTTTGATGTTACTCACCACTAGATGACACTGAAATGCATTATTATTTTAACTCGCCACTAGATGACGCTGCAGCAGGCCAAATTCTTGACCATTCAAACGGTCGCTATGAAAATCAGTATACATAGCTATTTGAACAATGAGAATATTTTGGCGTTATCCATTTTGCTCTAACTCGCCACTTGACGGCGCTGTTGCAAATCATTACTTTAATTAACCACTAGATGGCCCTGCAGTGTATCACTTCTTGACTGTGCAAATGATCGTTATGAAAATTGGTATACATAGATATTTGAACACGGTCGCTATGAAAATCAGTATACATAGCTATTTGAATAATGAGAATATTTTGGCGTTATCCATTTTCCTATAACTCGCCACTTGACGGCGCTGTAGCAAATCATTACTTTAATTAACCACTAGATGACCCCTGCAGTGTATCACTTCTTGACTGTGCAAATGATCGCTATGAAAATAGGTATACATAGATATTTGAACACGGGGAAGAGTTTGGCGCTATCCATTTTCCTATAACTTACCACTAGATGTCGCGTCAACACATGAACTTCAGGACTGTCCAGCCGATAGTCATGAAAATTCGTATACATCGATATCTGAATGCGAAGAATATTTTCGCCGTATCCGTTTTGCTAAAACTCGCCACTAGATTGCGCTACGCCGCATGGCCTTCTGCACCGTACAAACGATTGCCTTGCAATTCGGTATGCATGATTATTGGACACAATATAACGCGATATCCATTTTGCTATATCTGTTTATTACAATGAATAGTAATCACCACAAATTGTAATATCAAAAAGTCCATTCATTCCCGTGCGAAGAACGGGTACTTCAGCTAGTACTGAATAAAAATTAGTCCCAAATGTATGTTTCAGGCGCGGTACTTTCTCCGCCTGAAAAGTTCCAAGTTCCACAAAGGCAGAGAAAAGTTACCATGCGGAAGAAGGAAAATGCGGTAAAACTAAGAGAATAAAAGTTATAATATTGGGAGGGGGTGGCAAAATGGGGATATTAACAGAAATAAAATATTATAAATAAACAAATGTAAAAATATTAATCAGAAAAAGAAAAGTAAATGAAGAAAAACACAGATGAAATTACTTTAAAAAAAAAGAAACAGAAATTTTTTATGTATATATACATATTTTATATTATTAAATACATCAAATAGGGGAGAGCAGGGCACAGTAGGACAATTTTCACTTGTTTTATAATAATTTTCGTCCTTACATTTAAAACTAAAAATTAAATACAGAACAATACTTTGAAAACTTTTAGCTTTCATCGTAATTTTTTTCAGAATTTAAACTTATTTTATTCTTTGAAAAAAATAATTTTCGAAAAATACTCAAGTTGTCCTAGTGTACTACTTTAAGGGGCACAGTGGGACAGGGATAGAAATACCATAGGACAATTAGTAAGGCATACACAAAATCATCTAGACAACACATTATATTATTATTATCTATACTATTAAAATCTGTGCGCGTCTGTCTCTCTCTCTCTCTCTGTGTGTGTGTGTGTGTGTGTGTGTGTGTGTGTGTGTGTGTGTGTGTGTAGCATCATCATCTCCTAAACGGCTGGGAGTTGAGTTTCGAACGAGGTATCCACGAATTCGGAGAATTTCGAGAAAGAACCTCCGCTAATTTAAATTTCGAAATTCGAATTACCGTATTTTCCGGTAATAACGCCGCGGCGTTAAACAATATTTTTCTTTTTCGGAAACAAAAATGCGGCCAATAACTGGGTGCGGCTTGTAAGTAGTTCCAAAGTTACAGCTGATCATTTACCCCCACCCCCCCTCCCAAAAAAAATAACCTTAAATCTGGTTAAGGAACAAAATAATCCATGATCTTTTTCCGTTCCCATTAAAGTCTCGCATGGCGAAAACCCATCACATTGTTTACGTATAGTAACATTTTTCAGGAACAAAAAACAGTACTTTGATCGGGCATCGCATCCAATCGCATCAAGTAACTCTGTATTCTATATCAGGAATAACTCCTCCCATTTTCCCCCTCCAATATTCGCCAGCGCCAAACCTTACCTACAGGCGTCTAATTATACTCTATGTTCCAAATCTTTTTCAGCATTACAAAATATGCATATTCGCGTTTGGCAAAAACTCAACTTAATTTTACTTCACGTTCTTCGTTCGATTTTATTCATTTTATTAGTGTTCTTGCTCAGATACTGATTATTTTCCGTTATGTTTTCGAACAATTCTAAGCGGCGAAGTTATACAGCAAAGTTTAAATTAAACGCTATCGAAATTAACAAAAGTGAACGGCAATAGACAAGTAGCACCAGAGCTGAATGTGTATGAAAAACGCGTAAGAGAGTGGCGAAAGCAGGAAGAAATACTGTTGAAAATGCGGAGAGAGAAACGAGCTCAACGTCGCGGACCGAAAGCACAGTCTCCAGATTTGGAAAAAGAGCTTTGTGACTGGATTGAGAATCAAAGGGAAAATGGTCGATCTTTATCAACTGTTTTAATAAGAATAAAAGAGAAGCAGATGACGGCAGAGAATGGTCTGGCCGATTTTAGAGGTGGATCATCATGGTGCAACCGATTTTTTAAAAGAAATAATCTGACCATGAGAGCCCGGATATGTGTTGGCTAGAAATTGCCCAAGACTGGGAAGAGAAGAAAACTTCGTTTTTAAAGTTTCTGAAAGAAGAGATTAAAAACTATGGGCTGAAGCCATCGGAGAAAGGGAATATGGATGAGGTCCCCATATCGTTCGACATGCCTGCACCTCGGTCAGCAGATTTTCTTGGTGTGAAGTCTGTCCCTATCGTTACAACAGGGAATGAGAAAAACAGTTTTACCGTGGTGCTTTCATGTTTATCCTCAGGTCATAAATTGCCTCCGATTGTTATTTTAAAGAGGAAAACAATTCCTAAAGAAAATTTCCCTAAGGGAATAGTAGTGCTCGCAAATCAAAAAGGCTGGATGAACCAGGACGTTTTGCAGGAATGGGCTGAAAAATGTTGGAGAAAAAGACCGAATTTCATTTTTCAAAAAAATTGTCTACTGATCATGGACTCGATGAAAACGCACCTTTCAAACGAGACGAAAAAAATTCTAGGATCAGAGAAAACAAGACTGGCAATAGTACCTGGTGGGTTGACTAAAATATTGCAACTTCTGGATTTGTGTATAAATCGGGCATTTAAAGCTCGCATGCGTCATCACTGGGAATCATGGATGTCGGCAGAAAATCATACGTTTTCGAAAGGAGGCCGGATCCGTAAAGCAACTTATGCGAAGTTTGCCAGTGGATTTTGGACTCCTGGAATAAAATTCCGAGTGGTATTGTAGAGAGAGACTTTCAAAAAGCCGAAATTATCGATTTTTCACAAAATAGCTCTAATGGGATTCCTGCAATTTCTAGTATGTCTTCCGATGATGAAAACGGTTCAGATGTTGATGAACTTTTGCCATCTGAACACTTAAAAATGTTCCAGACTGACACTGAGGACGAGGATTTTCTGAAGTAGAAAACAGTCTGTAGTATATATATATATATATATATATATATATATATATATATGCATATGTATATTCTAAAAATAGATAAATAAATTGTACTAATAATGACGTATCGACAAATATCGTAAATTTATATATTACATGGTAAGTTAGTTTAATTACAATTGTTTAATTTTATGTGTACTACTTTATAGTATTACCTAAAATAACACATCTAAACTTGATAAGTTTGATTCTATAATACTTTTTAAAAAGTGCGGCGTTATTCTCGGTGCGGCGTTAAACTAGTTCTTTAAATAGAAATAATTATGTATTTGCGGCGTTATACACGGTGCGGCGTTATTACCGGAAAATACGGTAGTTTAGGAGATATTGATAAAAAACCCGTCAAAAACGCTAATTTTTGATCTCCGTAATCCCGTAATTGTAACCCCTGTAGTCAAAAATGTAAGAAATAAGCATCGAGGTTGCCATGTTTGGCTATTTTATTAAATTATTTAGACTCCTGCAGTAAAAATAAAAGAATAATGATTTTTTTCTGTATAGATTATGTACAAAGTTATTTTTTAATTAAAGTAGTGCGTGCGTGTGAAATCAGAGCAGGAATTCAATGTTTGTTATGTTTAAAAGAATAAGGGATTGAGAGATTTCCGAGACTATATGCGCATTTTTTAGTTGTTCCGAAAAAAAAATGGCTGATTTGGCGATTTTGAGAAAGTAGTAGGTTCTACCGATTTGCACAGTTTTGGGTTTGGCGTAAATTACTGAGAGCGTAACGAAATAGTATTTTTAATAACAATAATAAGTTTTTTAGAAGACGGCGCTATACTTCGATTTTTCATACAGAAATAATGCAGTTATTAAGGCGATTTTAAATGATCTACAGAATTTTCCCCAAATTAAGTAAACTGATTTAAGTTAGGGGAATTCCGCCAAATTTCAGAAAATTGAAATTCTCGCATTTTGTACATCGTAGTTAACGGTGATCAAAACACGTTATAGTTAATAATTTAAATAACTAATACTTATCAATTAGATGACTAGATTAAATTTTTGTGATCAAACTATATAAATGATAGATAACTATTTCCCATTTTGATCGCTGTTAAATCAATGCTTCGAATGATTCCCTGAAAACAAAAAAATCTCGCAAAATGGTGCATGCTGGCATTTTGGCGATTGAAGTATACTATACGTATAATAAATAATTGATTCTTATATGTTTAAGCAGCGCTACGTTTCTTTTATTGGAAACTGTTAGAAACAGACGTAATTAATAATGTCTAATATATTTTTGTTTTACGAATTGAAATGTATGTTGATTCCTATTATAGTACATTTCTTAGCAAAATAGGCGAAAAATATTCAAATGTAGTGCAACTCTGTTCGTATTATGAATTCCGTTCCACAATTGAGATGAGCCAATGTCACTAGCGTATGCATAGAAAAATATTTCTTTTTAATTCCGCCAAACAGGGTATTGCGAATTAACTTTAGTGTCAAGTTTAATTTGTGATTTGAGCTATTTGACATCGACTGGTGTCGTTAATTACGCCAATATCGCAGTTCTAGCAAAGTAAACATAGATAACTCATTTCGTGTTCTATTTTTAACATTGCTATAGTTTCCGTAGCAACGGAATCCATTGTTGCCACTTAAGTTGTTAAATTTTTCAATTAAGTGAAACCACTCCTTTCTACAGCTTTTAAGACTCGAAAAAGTGAAAACATATCAAATGTGAAACAAATAGAACTGTAACAGACTTGCACCTTAAAAATAATCGAAGTTTTTATGCAATTCTACATATACTTTTAATTTTATTTCCTTCACGTGTGGATGTCGTTTTTTACGTCATTTATGATGTTTTGCTGGCAGATTATCCAGAGCAGCATATAACCTCTAATGTATTTGCTCCTCCGGGCATAAGCAAGAGCGTATGTCCGGCGCGTATTTGTGTAACCCCATTGTGTTAATTAGAATTTTCTGGTGTCAGATTTTTTAGACCATTTTTTTACCGCGGAGATTCCGATCCTGAAGTATACTGATCACTGATACATGAAAAAAAGATCAATTATACATGAAAGCAGGAGTAGCTTGCAGAAATTTTTCATGGGAATGTTACGACTATTGCAACTCACATATATGTACACGTGTGTGTGATAAGGGAGTGAAGAATATACATTTTGTATGGCAAAAACTGCGCATGAGGGGCTGTGACCCCCTATCCCCTCCTTGGCTACGCCACAGTACGCAAGCATAAGTTGTCATGTCATGAAAAACCGTCGTAGACTGCAAACAAAGTTGTTTTGAGGGTTATACAGAATTAAAAATTTTACTTTTAGTAAAGTTTACTTTTGATACAGTTCGGATATTTGGTTTTAATACATTTCGGCTACCAAGGTGAGATGAAATATTAGTAAATACAGCAACCCAGAATTTTCTTAACCATTTAATTTGACACTATGCAACTACACTTGATTCCCTAGCACGGTAGATACGTTCCGTGTTAATAGGAATCCGTGTTGTACACGGGTCCTGCGCTATACTCTACCTGGAGTGCGGACTGCGCGGTACAATCGCGACAAAACTTATTTGCGCTCCGTAAAAATACAATGATGTTTGGTGTTGCCATTCAAAAGTTATGTTAATTACAGGAGCTAAAGCGTCATAATATCAGAACATATGTCTCATTTTATCGTCTGTACAAGTATCTTTTAACGTGTTACACGAAAACGATCGTAATGTTTTCACCGTGTTTTAAGAATTCGTGTTGTAGATCCATGTTATACAGGGAGTCAACTGTAATCTGTAAAAAACGAAATATGAAATTAGTTATTTATTTACCGCGAATTGACAGTGAGATCAACGTCAGTTTTATGTAACAAGTGTGATACTGCATTAAGAGTTCAATAAGGGAATAAGCTTTTTCTCAGAAGTTACATCACGAAAGTTTTCATTTACAAAAGCGACATGATTTTCACCGGAGCAGGGTGCATTTTTAGCTTTTAAACGTAAATGATGAATCCATTGTTTCATGTAGGTTTTGTTAATTTAGGTAGAATTCAATAAAGTCCTCTGCAATATAACTGCGCTAATGGATTGTCCACGCTTTGCGAAATGCAAGATAAAATTTTTGTCAACATCATGTGATCTTATTTATGAGGTATCCCTCTATTCTATATATATATATAAAGTAAAGGCCGCTGTCGCCGCTCGCGCTGTCCAAGCTTGTTGACCTATCTCCTCCTAAACCGTAGGGATTTCAGTTTCGACTAAGGTGCCCACAGATTCGAAAAATTCCGAGGAACCTGCTAAGCTGATTTAAATTTCGAAAATCGAATTATTTTTGAAGATATTAATAAAAAACTGAAAAAATAAACCGAATGGTTGCGAGATTTGGCATAAAATCATTCATTCCTTTGCAACAAAGCGTTTCCAAGTATCTAGAATAGCGTGAAATTTACAAACATGAGTTAGAATGACGCCCATTTTATGCCAAAATAAAAACTGTATGAAATAAGTAACTCAAAATGTGTTACACAATGTTGACAATTTTCAAATAGTACTCGTTTTTCCAAAACAGAATAAATTAATATCTTGAAAATGAAAAATAATTAAAATGCAGATTATTTTAAAGCCGTTTCTAGTCCAACTGGATTATTGGCTACCAGTAGAAATATTTGGCGGCGTTCACTATGCCATTATAGCAGTTATAGTACACTTTGGATATTTGCTAGCGCGACGAGATGGTATAATTCGTGGTGTTAAGTACGCCAATCTGCAAACGATTATGTAAATGAAAATATGGATAACGGTTTTCCGGTATCCTTAAATGAACAGTAAATATAGGTTGTGTGTGTTCTAATTTTAATTCCGCCAAATCGTAGGCCTACCAAATTTTGTGTGGTCATTTGCCAGGACGGATTCCTTCGGAATTCGAATTAGAACATCTGTCGTTTATTGCCTTATATTTGAAGCCAAAATGCGCCAAATACTGCTGTTATTGTACGACTAGAAGTCAGTTGTGAATCAATTACAACGAGCGCTCTTCTGAAAACGTGAAAAAAGTTTCGCATTCCAAGGATTTCGTTTTGTGTACATAGATATTCTTATGTCTACGCAGACGATTTCTTTGCTTGGCTCGATTTCCGCTTATTAATACTTGATTTATTTGTAAAAAGAAAAATTCAAATGCGTAATCTAGAAAAACAATTTTAAAGCCTCTATAAAAAAAAAACTGGGCTGTTCGAGCCTCGTCAGGGGGACATCCCCCTGAACCCGCCCCTAATTGTATAGTTTCATTATTGCCATATTAAAACCATATTCATTGACTTTGTCATTTTATCTCTCATCTTTCGCGTATTTCGCCTGGTAACCCTATGTTGAAATTTTTATGAATGTTACCTATTTATAGAAAAATACATGTGATACAGCTTACGAAATATTGTAAAAATAGATTAAAGCTGTTGTGGACTAATAGTATTCAAATACATGTAAAAGTATGTCGCATACTTTCATGTCGCTTTTTTATGCCGCTTTTTTATGGCGCATTTTTAGGACATATTTTTTCATAAAGGGTGTTGAGAGATAAAATAACATAGTCATTAATAGCGCAGTCTTATCTTTTTGTAAAGGGTTACAAGAAAGGGTGACGTAATTAAAAATTTTTTAAAAATGTCCGTTTTATGTAGTGTCTGAGGTATTTATTGCTAAAACGTGAACCTAAAAAACAGCATGATGTGGAAATAAGACATTTTGAAAGTGAGAAGTTCACTGCAAACGGTCAAACTTTTCACTTTTTGGATAGCGAATGACGCTGACATATTTTTTTTTGTGTCATTATATTGCAATGATCTCATGTTAGTACATATGCCGCAAACTTAAGTAAGGAGTCAAATATTTTTGCTTTTCTAGATTCCACATCCCTGCAATTAATTCGGATTACACATGTGAGGAAAATTTTCCGTTTCCTACCGTGCGAAGAACGGGCACGCAGCTAGTAATTGAATAGAGATATTCAACACTGGAGATATGAAAGCAGTTTTCAAATGTAAAAAAAAAAAAAAAAAAAATTATAATGATGAAACACATTTAAGATCTGAAAAATTCTTTGCTGAATAATGTTTGATGAATTGAAAATAATAAAGCAAATTAAAGAGTAAACGATAACAGAATGTTTTCAGAAGTTCATTTTATCATGGAATAAGATCGGAAGATAACTGGAAATTATAATTGTGCCATTGTTCTTTTTTGGCCCACACTATCGAAATCCGATGTTTTTAAATCCAACACAAAAGTTGTAGAAAATTTACCAACAGAGTAAAAGACATTACATGCATGAAATTAACAATGCTTAGCTTTTAAATTAATCCAAAGGTATTGATTATTGGACGATAATTTACTGTCCAAAAAAAGTTAAACTTGTAGGATTTTCTTAACAGTGGTGTCCTAACCCTTTTCCTAACCCAACAAAAATGTCTGCAATTTTCCGACAAGATAAATTCTGATGGTGTTTCTACTATGTTGCAATACAGGTAACTAATCTATGGTATAATTTTCTAACTTTTTACCACTTAAATCATAAAAAAAATTTGTTGTCCCACTGTGCCTCGTGTCACTTACAGTGAAGACACACACACACACATAAATAAAAGGTGAAAATAAAGACAGAGGATGACAAAGAACTGCAGCAACTGTTTCCAAGCAGAATGAAATAAAGGAATGGAAGAACTGTCGTTCACAAAAGACGCTTCATTTAAGAGGCAATTGAAAAACCTTCCAAAAAGTCAAGATTGGAGGTAGACTTAAAAAAAATTAAAACCGATTAGCTTTGAAAAATTGAAACCGATTATTAGAATTCTAAAAATGAAAGACAATAGAAGATTTGGAAATGTTCTACAAAGAATTATATATCTCATGCTCTTTGAGCCTGACTTCAACAGCTAACTATTGCAGCCCCAATCACAATGGCAAAGAATATACTAAACACCTTAGAGATTCTCACGGGAAATAGCCTCCTCAAGAGACGATAATTTAAGTGTTTATTGACCGGGCTAAAGATCACTCTGAAGGCGAACGCCGACCAATGGCATTGGGGATAAGACACTAACTATTGGGTAATAAAGTGTGAAGTGTGAAGGTCCAGAGTTCTGGCCTACCACGCGGCTGTCGATCTAACGGTCTGAAGTTTTGGATAGTTTTCTCCATTTGTAACGTGATAGGCGTTAGAACCCTTCATAAGTCCTCCGCACAATGCTTCCCTCCCCCTTAAACAGATAGCCTTCGTGTATAGCTTTGCTTTAATCAAAACAATTTGAAACTCAAGTTTGAGAAATTTTTTAGCCTTAAAGTGAAAACAAAAGGTAGAACAACTAATTGATTAAAAGAATTGCCAGAAGTAGAGGAATGGTAAATTTGTTAAATATATAAATACCCTTATTAATAATAGAGGATTAAAACCACGGCTGCTATCAGTTTTATGTAATTAATCCTTTTATTAAGAGAAAACGAGTCAGAGTGAATTTGATAACACGCGACACGTAAGGATAAAAAGATGGTTTTTGTTGGCAAGAATGATTAGTGAGAGAATGCAGAAGTGAAGAATTAGAAAAGTGGTTATGGTAAATGGAAAAAGAAAAACCGTTATGATTCCTAGAAAAAAGGACATCAAGAGAAGTTTAAGAATTGTAGCTCGTCCCTTCAAAAGTTAAGTGGTTACAAGAATATGTAGAATTAACAACCTGTATATAAATAAAACAAAGAGTTTTTCTGTCTATCTCTCGTTCGCATAGCGCCGAAACGGATAGTTCCATATCTGTCAAATTTTGTATAGGGGGGGGGGGGTTCCTAGCAAACTTCGAAGCAAATTTTTCAAAAATTATAAAAAATTGTATTTCATGTTTTATGCGATTTTTTCCGCATTTTTTCTCACTCAATAACGGTGATAATTACACTTGCAGTAAAGCGATATTTACATCATCGGACAGAGGAGAATGTTTTCTTTTAAGAATTCCTTATTCTGAATATGTAACATAATTTGCATGATTTTAAGAATTTTTAAAGGAAGAATCCCTTTTGACGAAAATTTTCAAAAAACATTTTTTAAATTCTTGCATCTATAATTCTAACCGCCAAATAGCTTTTTGATATTTTGAAAAACGATGAAACATTCATTTCGCCGCTTTCAAAAGAAAAACGAAATCAGTTTAATTTGTGTTAATAAAAAATGAAATTTCGGATGGTGAGGTGTCCGGAATATTTTTGATCTCAAGTATATTTGATAGAGTTTTTTTTTTTTCTTTTTACTGTTATCATTTTCAGGTATGCTACATGCAAAATTTGCAGCTGAGGGAACTGAGCGAGTTCCCTCTGCTCAGTAAGACGGAAGGGCTTATGAAGATCGAAAGAATTTTTTGGTCGAAACGATCGTTGCGCCTTATAAGTAACCATTTATGTGTGTTTTTTTTTTCACAAAGTTTTTATTTATTTTATCATTTAACACCAATATTTTGAGTGTTTCATAGGAATATCATAGTTGGAACCCATAATAAAGAATGTGTTGTCACCGTATTTGACCAACATAGGGATGGACGCGAGACGAGAAGCAGGGCTGTCTCGTCTCGTCTCGCAGTGGTAAACCTCTGTCTCGCCTCACGTCTCGCAGAGAAATTTCCTGTCTCGTCTCGCGCGAGACGCCTCGCGAATCTCGCAGAATTAAGGACTGCAATTTTGTTACCATATAGTTGGTAACATTAATACTATTTTATAGAAAATTAATATTAATAATAACAATTAGTTATTATTACCATAATAACTAATTGTTATTATTAATACCTATAGTACATATATTAGTTACAATACTAACTCATATGTGAATTTGAAGTGATAAAAATTCAGATTTAGTCCGTATATATAATGTGACCTGACACCGAAAAAATATTTGTTTTTATTTATTTATTTCCAGAACTGCGTAAATGTAATATGTATGGTTGATGGGAGTTTCATTTCCTTTTTAAATTATATAAAGCTTTGAATATTGTTAGGAATGATGCAGAACTCAGGACATGTTGCGCAAATAAAATTTTAATCTAAATAAGTGGCCCGAATGTGCGGAATAGTGAATTCATAAAAGCTTCAATTGGGGACGGAATAATTTCAGTGCAGCCTGCTTATCCCCCTCTCGTTTTAGTGTATGAGATATGGGTTTCATATTTAATCGGGAACCCGGGTTTAACCTGCTCATTCACATCTTGTGAATGAAGACTTGTGACCAGGGTTGTTTCTCAACATGGATCTTTGAATGCTCTGCTGAGACCCAGCTTTGTATTACTGGATGATCACTGAATGATCTACTGGAGCGAATTCGCTCCAGTAGATCAATCATTTACGTTCGCATAGCTTGGCTTATGGTGAAAGAAGCATTTTTAATAACTGATGAAACATTTTATTTATATAATTTATTTAAGAGAAAAATATGAAATATATCATTTAATTACATACGTTTCATTTATTTTGATGAAATGTAGCCAATATTATAAGTAAACAAAAAATCACAATTATTAAGTACACAGTTAGATTGTAAAATATCAGTGATGAAATGTAGCCAATATTATAAGTAAATAAAAAATCGCAATTATTAAGTAACGCAATTAGAGCATAAAATATCAAAGTAAACATACTTGCATCAACTATTTTTTTAATGTAATAATTATAGCCAGACATTCCAAATAAGTTTGAAATAATGATTAGCATACTTGAATAATTTATTCATAATTCTGGATTATGCGTAAATATGAATTAGACATTAAAACTCACTTGCAATTCAAACATCATTTTCAAGCTATCTAAATATTTACAAGAAACAACAGTTATGAGAACTATGAAACCGAATATCTATAATGTCATCAGTGATCAGTTGGGGGGGGGAGGCTAATTTAAAGAATAGTCTAAAAAAAGTTCTCTGACAAGATAATTCAATTCCATTGGTTTTAATTTACAAGCAACAAATACTCTATGCAAAATAATAAATGAATGGTTCCTTTAAAAAAGCATTATGTAAGTATTATATTATAAATTTATACATGGAGGGTTTTAGGGTTTTTTAATTATCTAGACAGACATATAAATATGTATATATATATATATATATATATATATACATATAGTGAAACCCACTTACGCAACCGACAGTACACACACACACACGTGTGAGTGTGTGTGTGTTATAAGAACTTTTCACAGATTTGATCAAACATTTTAAGTGGAAAATGTCTTAAACGGAAAAGCACTAAGCATAAATGATAAAAAATATAAATATATTCATTTTATAAAAGATAATTTAAGTATTATATCATAGTTTTATCGTTTCTTAAAATGAAATTTCAAAAATACGAACAGAAGTGTCATATAATAGCCATTCATAACATAGCGTCTATATGAGCTAATGATACAAATGGGTTACAAATATTAAAATAAAAATAATTTTTAAATGTAGCTTGCTGAAATATATATAAGTAATTTTAAAATTCATCCTAGGAAATCTTAAAAAAGCTTTGCATTGCAAAACTGAACAGTGGTCAAAAATTTGTAAAAATGCTTGTGATAGTAAAAAGGGTCCCAAAGTTAGTGCCCCTAGGCCCCATCTAAGTATAGTCAGGCTTTGGACTTACCGCACCGCCTTTCCTCTGTTTACTTATTATTTTTCTGTCTTCTACTCTTCTCTGTTTTCTTTCTTTTTTCCGGTTTCTTTCTTTATCCTCTCCTTTGTTCGTTTTGTATATCCCTCGTGCTGTTCTAATTTTAAATGTTGTAGTGTAAATTTGTGTGTTGTAGAGTGCTGATAGTATACCAGGAACGATAACAAAGGAGAAGCAATTTAAACAGTAGAGGCTTCAGGCAAAGTGTACCCTCCCTTCTCAGGATGGCAAACCTCCTCAAATACCGCACTGCAATTCTGAATGAAAAGTAATTCGCATCGTAAATTTTTGCGAGACGGGAAATTCTCGAGAGAAATCTCGCGCCTCGTCTCGTAAAATACTTCCTTTCTCGTCTCGCGTCTCGCCCTAACCAAACACGATAAATTTCAGAACTTGAAGCGCCTCTCTTTGAATTAATGCATATCATACTTGGTCAGATAAGTTGTCGGTTTCTCACTTGTCGGTATTTACCCGACTGCTAGAAAAAGTGCAGTACCCAAAAAGTTAGCAGTAGTCACCTACAAATGCTTCAAAACTTTTCTAACTAGAACATCTTACTACGACTTTTTGCGTAATCCATACTAGATTTAACCTTTATAATAGGATTGCTTGCATGTTGAGTATATTGATCCCTTACTGTTTGTCGAGCTTGTTGAGAGAACTGAAAATGTGTCTACAGTACGAAAAATTGTTTTGTATTAACTTAGATTCAGTTTGTTGAAGTCATCCGCTTAAAGTAGGGGGGGGGGGCAGGGTTAAGTGTAGAAGCCCCTCATTAGCAATTTTATCCATTAGTCAAAAATCGAAAATTTGGCATCGGTTTCACAAAAATAAGTTTAAACCAGTACGTACTGGGTAAACCGACAAAGGTCAAAATTTTTAACTTTCAAAAACCACTATGTGATTCATAAAGAGATGTTTAATACTTATAAAGTAATGATCTTTCAACGACTGTATTGATTAGATGTACGGGAAAAGTCATTCCCTTGTCTTACATAAAATTCAAGCAAATAAATTTTCAGCAAGTATTGAATTACAAACAAGATGTGCCTAAGCATAGGACTCACATTTGTTAAATTTTAAAGCGAGAATTTTATAAGTAATTTTTTTTTTCTTTGAAGAAAAATGGCCATCTTTCTCCCTTTATTCACGTCAACCATCCTTGGAGGATTATATGTTTTGAAATCGATTTTCGGGTATTTGTGAGTGCTGTATTTTACAGCAAGAATTTTATGGATATCTCTTTTCTTCCTTGAGATCACGTAGGATATGTGAAAAGAACCTTCTTGGCCCCCTGTCCGTTACGAATTTCGGAAAACTCTCTCTAATCTAGCACTTGACCTAAAGAACTCACACATGTGCCAAATTTCGTATTATTCGCTTCAGTAGTTTTGGCTAAGCAAAATAATGACATACGAAAAAAAATGGCACATTGCTTCCCTTTACACCTAATAATTTGCATTTGAAAAAGTATTGCATTTTCACTACTGTATTTTAAGGGCCGTGATAGACAAGTGATTAAGGCGTACCACTAAACACCACCGTGTGTATGTGGTGTACGTGCACGTTAAATCCGTGGTTGCGAAAGTCCTCTCGGCTGTCACAGCAGTTTCCGAGGGGTGCCAATATTCAGAATTCCCCCCATTTTCTGATGAGGATACAAATTGTGACGGGGAAGTCCGAGAAGGACGTATGCAGATCTAAACGACACCTTCAGTGACGTGAGCTGACTGGCTGAGTACTCCGGGCAAACAAATGAACTAATGTATTTTAAAACCGACATTTTAAAACAATGAAATGAGGAACAGCAATATTGGACCACCTGCCTAAGTCGTACTTCAATGTCTCTAAAAATCCTTAATAATCTCTTAGCTTTTTACACGTGGATTGTTTTCTTATTCAACAGCTGTTCATAATCCGCTGAAATTCTTCTAACCCTTTCGCTCTTCGCACAAACGCAGTACAGCAGACGTATTGAAGTTCTCTTGAAGTCAATTAAAAGAATTTCGGCTAGAAGAAGTCATTAAAAAAATAATGAAAGGTACTAAATATTTTTCATTAATACTACTACTTATTACGAATTATGAGTTTTACTTATTGGTTTTTAATCCCTTTAAAAAGCCAACTTCAGGTTTGTATCAATAAGAAATTGTAGTTATAGACCACCCATACTATATTCAGGAGGGTTTTATTTACCCATTTTCATTCTAAAGGGCAACCCAAACTAATTCTTGTACCACACAACATTTTGCTTTTACGCCAACCCTGTAGATGCATGCTGTGGCCAAATCTTTCAGCACGATTGCGCAGCCGCACAGCCAGCTGTGTCGAAAAAATTTTTCAGTTCTGTGGTACGCGATTGGAGATTTGATCGATCACCGTGTCGCTGGGAGTTAAATCGAGCAATCGCAACGGTTGCACTTTTTCAGCTTTGGGCAGTATATTGTTGGGTAGGTCTTCTTCTATTCTGATGTCAAAATGGTTGCACTCCAAAAGATAAATTCGCTTTTAAATTGCAAGCACTCCAGTTATCACAACATCAACTCATTCAAAATCGATGAACTGTTAGCAACATTTTTTTTTTTTTTTTAACACTAGAGTGCTATTTCGTTCACTTTGGTATTTTCTGTCGTCATAATTTGGTGGAACAATTTTTGTGCACGGGATTTGCGGACTCGAAAAGTTTTCTTTGCATTTTTCAATAGGTTTGCCAAATAGCTGTGGGTGGGTGGGATTAAATGTTGAATTGAAAGCCGCTTAGGTTTGCAATTTTTGATGATTTATCGCCAAGTTCAGTGCCAAAACAGCAGTCCCCCGAATTTGAGCTTAGCTTCGGTGATAGCTTCCATATTTGGTGAGAAACTGTCAAACCCTACAGTTTATTACAATGGAGAAGTACAGTTAGAATATGCAGGGATGTGCCAGCTGAAATTAAATTTTGTAGCAATTAGTGGAGCAAGAAAAAAGGCATTTCTGGAGCAAGTTGGAGCAATAAAAAACAGATGTCTGGAGCAATTTGGAGCCCAAAAATGTCACTTTTGGAGCACAAGAATGTCAATTTTGAAATACAAAATTTATTTTTGGAGGGAAAAGGAAGTCTTTAAAGAATGCCAATCTAAAAAATGAAAATTAAGGGGGTTCTTAAAAAATCTTAGCTAATAACAAAAACCAGTTTTTTTTCAGGGGGGGGGGCGAAGAGGAAGGAGAGTCAGAAGCTTATGAAGTAAATAAAAATTCAGTTATTTTATACATTGCTATACAAAATATCTATTTTAAATCAAAAATACAATATTTACTAAACTATATTAATCCATTTATGCCTAGCGTACCTTTTTTGGGACAGCATTTTCACTATCATTCGAAAACGTTATTTATATTTCCTAGCCTTCATTCACAAATCTTGAACCTCAACTCACAAAATATTTTAACATGACCCAGTAGGATGTTGATCTTTCAATTTTTATACATAATGATTTTAAAAGAAATCATTAATTGTTCATGAAGTTGACATCAGAAATTTATCTATTATTGCTGGTATTAGCAAATATCGAAGAAAGTCGCAAAAATACCTGGACACAAATGGGTTAACTACCATCAGCGGCTTATAAAAAGTTTGGTAACAAAAAATTACCAATTTATATAAAATTAAATTTAAAACAGGAGTCAATTTTTACTTATAAGGCATAGGAGTTAAACAAAGGGATGCCAAAGAAAAAATATTCATTTTTAAGATCGATAGAGAAAGATTCAAATTACAATGCTTAGACTGTGTGATGATTTTTGTAAAAATTCTGGAAATTTACAAACGTTTTCAACGCATGTGGAAAAATTAAAAATGTAGCAGTTTTGCTGAATTTGGAGCAAAAATGTCCAAAAATGATCTTTTTGTGGCAGATTGGCACATCAGGATTGATTTGGCACAATTTGGAGCAATTGGAGCAGCTGGCACATCCCTGAATATGCTTGGCGAAGATTGTATAACAGTTTCGGTAAGATGCTTTATTATAGATTTCAATTCCAAAGAAGTATATAATCGAGCAAGGAAGACAAATACGGCACACACGCGGATTATGATACATTCTCCAAACTGTATTTATGAAGGTGATATATAGTTAGAATACGCCTGACAAAAATTGTTAAACATTCTTGGTAGGCGATGTTAACGATGATGCGAGGCCCATTTGATTGCACCGGGCCCACAGATTGTCTTGATCGGGTTCAGAGTTTTAGTTTTCCGTGGGAGCTAATTCATCTTGACACTCCTTTGACATTAGCTCCTATAACATCCGGAACCAACTCGTTGATCAATACACGAAGCCGGAACGCTCTGTGTGTGCTTCCAGCAGCTTCTATCCCCCCTCGTTCCCTCCTAATTTCCCCCTAATTCAACAAGTGTCTGAACTGTGACAGAGCAATAAATTGTTTCATTCAGAGAACACAGTTCGCCGCCATTTCTTTTCTTTTTTTATATCGGGAGAACCAAATCTACCAAAAGCAGAGACGGCGTCGTCGATGAAATTCTATCTGTTATCATGTGACCAGAAAGGATAACTTAGAAGGAGAAAAAAAAAAAGAAAAGAAATTCTCTCTTGGAAGATGTAAGTGGTGGGAGATGGTCGTAGGGAATTTGTTGGAATTTTTCCCTATTTGAGACGGAATGAACGGAGGAGGGGGGAAAGCGAAAAGCTAATTTTCGCTGAGGAAATTGGAAAAGAGCTGGAAGGTCGGAAAGTGTAAACAACCGGTGCTGTCAGTGAAAACTGAGCCGTCGACATGGTGTATGAGGGAGGGGGGATTGGGGGGGGGGGTTAAATTTAATTCGTTTTGAAACCATGGAGACTTTCAGATCAATTATACACAGCAGAGCACTCGATCATTCGGAGTAATGAAGAGGAGGAAGATCGCGAGAACAGAGGCGACGGAAGTGATTGTTTGTTTGTTTTGTTTTGCCAGGAGAGGACAGCTCGCGTCACTGAAGGTCTCGCTTAGAGCTACATATACTTCCTTCCCGGAATTTCCTACCACAATTTGGTTCCTCATCAGAAGGCAATGGCGGATTATTGCAAGTATGTCGGTGGGGGCGGTTAGTTAGAAGACTGACATATACATCCATTTTATGGAAGTAAAATAGGATCTTTTAGATTAGTTTCTTTTTTCTCGGGATCGCCCCCCCCCTCTTTAATCAGCCATTGTCAGAAGGTGTGGGGGGGGGACTTCTGAATATTGACACCCCTCGGAAACTGCTAGCGACCGCCGAGAGGACTTTCGGTATCACGGATTTAACGTGCACGTACACCGCACGTACATGGTGGTCTTTAGAGGTACACCGGCATCGAACCCGCAACCTTCCGGTTACCAGTCCAACGCCTTAACCACTGGGCTATCACGGCCCTGCCGGAAGTGATTTTTTTTCTTGGGGGGGAGGGGTGATATTTTTTCCCGTTCGAGAGCCTTTTAAAAGTAGTTTAAGTCATCATACCTTCATTTTCATATCCCTCATCAGAAGGCAATGGCGGATTATTGCAAGTATGTCGGTGGGGGCGGTTAGTTAGAAGACTGACATATACATCCATTTTATGGAAGTAAAATAGGATCTTTTAGATTAGTTTCTTTTTTCTCGGGATCGCCCCCCCCCTCTTTAATCAGCCATTGTCAGAAGGTGTGGGGGGGGGGGGGACTTCTGAATATTGACACCCCTCGGAAACTGCTAGCGACCGCCGAGAGGACTTTCGGTATCACGGATTTAACGTGCACGTACACCGCACGTACATGGTGGTCTTTAGAGGTACACCGGCATCGAACCCGCAACCTTCCGGTTACCAGTCCAACGCCTTAACCACTGGGCTATCACGGCCCTGCCGGAAGTGATTTTTTTTCTTGGGGGGGAGGGGTGATATTTTTTCCCGTTCGAGAGCCTTTTAAAAGTAGTTTAAGTCATCATACCTTCATTTTCATATCCCTGACACGTTATAGGATAAAATGGTTAAGTTTTGTACACCATCTCAATGGTGTATGGGGAACATTTTATTAATTGGGAATTTTCGCACTAAAGGCCGTATAAATATTCAAATTTTGTATTGATTCAAATTTAATTTCCTGAAATATTTTTTAAGGATTTTTAGTAATTCTATACTATTTTTATGCAAACTACTTTTAAATTTATTATGTAAGTCTGTGATCGATATTTCAGGAATAAAATACGAAGTCCTATAGTTTTTGCGACACTCTGCATAGCTCTACGCATACGTGTAATGGGGTTTTAAAAACAAGAAATTTGAAGCATGCTGAATGCATACTTTATAAAACACCTTCCAATACAATCTTTTTCACGCCTGCACTGTTATTTAAAAAATGATTAACCATCCATGCAGACATACGACGACCGGGATTCCCTTTCTGTGTCCGTCGTTGTTTCTTAGAATGAGACGATTTGCTCAGACAGCAGCTAAGCATGTTACGCTTGCGGATAAAATGACCATTGCCCTGTAATTGAAAATGAGCGAGGTTTTTGAAAGAAGCTTTATATTATATTTTAGTATCGCCACAACTAGCGCCAGTATTTTAGTTTGTCCACGAATTAGTTTGTTCACCTTACGAAGAGGAAATGTGTGGTAGTTGTGAAGGGAAATTATACAAAAATTAGTTAGTGTACATATTAACGAAATGTACGCATACAGCTAACGGAAAAGAACTACAAAATAGCTCTTGTACAGCATTGAGAAACTGAAAAACGTTAAAAGCAAAAATATGTGTGTATAGGGAGTGGTAAAACAGGAATCACTTCTGATGCATAGACGCACGTGCGTGCAGACATACTTTCGGCGTTTAATGGTAATGTCTGCTGTAAACTAATACGCTCAATTATATGCTGTCACGACACGATACCAGTGCACATTAGACAACGGAATCTGTCTAATGTATTATCCTCGACAATAAAAAAAACTGGTACCTTATAAAGGTGGAAAAGGATGGTGGTAGCAAAGGGAAATTGTAAACTATACTTGGTGTTTAAAAAGTTAAAATTAAAGAGAACTTTTTAAATAACATACATATATTTTTAAAAAATCATATATGTATGGCCTCTTTACAATGTTTTTTATTAATTTTAACACTGATTTAAGCAACGGAGGAACACTAAAAAAAAAAAACTGGTGTTTGAAAGATGAATAATTAAAATTTTGTAAAATGACACACATAAAAGGATACTTATCTGTTTGTAAAATTATGCGCGTATCGGCCACAAAAAAAAGAAAAAAAAAAAAAATCTTTCACCCTTCATCAACTGACGTCCACACACAGAGTTGCCGAAAAATGGGGAGTGATAGTAAGCAAAAATCAAAAGCAAAAGCAAAGAGCGAGTTGCCAATTGGAAGAAAGAAAAAACAATGAACAGGGAGAATAAAAGAATAGGAGGGTTGTTAAAATTAAATAGATTAAAAAATAAAATAAAATATAGAAAATAAATGAGAAAGGCGTTGTTTTAATTCAGATATCAATAATTTTAAAAGCTCTTTAAAATTTCCCATGTTTAAAGAATTTTCTCGCTCGCCATGTCCTCTAAATGCCAGTTCTTGCTTACATAAAAACAATACTGCTTTGATGGATAAGTTTCCATTCATAAGCGTCTATTCAGGCTTCCCTTCTTGATAAATTCAGCAATATAAAGTCGAGAGTTTTCCAAACATATATTCTCCTTACCCCCTCCCTCACTTCTCGTCCGAGCCCAATCAGTTAGTCGAGTTCTCAAGTTCAGCCGCCGTTAAAAAATCGTTCATCGGCTGTATCAGCTGCATACTCCCTATCCCGGAGAGGCTGCTTACGTAGTCGTTGTCATGGCAACGGTGCTGCCAATTTTCTTTTCAGCGCTCTGGGCTGAATCAAAGATTTTCCCAATTGAATTGCGGGAAGATTAAAGTGCTTTTTTTCTGAATGAGCGATCCGGCCACAATGCGTTTTTTTTTTTTTTTTGGTTGGTTTTTTTCGGAGATTTTTTTAATTTACCGTAGGAATTCCACATTTCTAATCTGAATTTAGGAAAATTAGTAGAATATTATTTTAAAGTATGTGCTGATAATTTCAAGTGCAGCCCGGCTGTACTTGCTGTATCGCACGAGCCGCCACTGCTGTCCTTCGATTATTAATAGAGGCAGTCATTTCATGAAGAACCAATGTTTAAATTAGAGCAATTTTATATACACCCATCATGTACAGTTTTTTTCTTAAAATTCACTTATATTCTCTATGTTTAAATATACACCAACTTATTATTTTTTTTTTCTGTAGCCACACCAATTACTTACTTTACATTTCAAAGTTTTGGTTAAATTGGATCTCGGACATCAAATTTCAACACATTTGAGTTCAGTATTAAGGAATTATAAATGTATGAAAAATACTCCCCCCTGTTTTAAACTGTTTCTTTGTAATTTAAGCTATTTTTTCTTTAATACTCATTTTTAGATACTGATGTTTTATTGATATTATTGCTATAAAGCCGAAATACAGTTTGCCATGCTTATAAATTTTATTAATTTTTTCATGTAAAACATGAAAGTCAAATTCATATTAGTAGTATTAACCTCACCTTTTTTTTACGAAAAGCTATTCAAAAAACTTATAATACCAGTATTTCTTTTTGTTACATTTTAAAATGTCTTTTTATCGAATTGATGAGATCATACATCAATTTATAAACAGTTTAGTGTGTAGAAATATTAATTAATATTGTTCAATACCAGTACTAATATTTACTCTCTTTAAAAACTGTAAGAGCAAAAACAAACAGGTCTTAACAGTTTTAAATAAAACAGCAATAACTGAGTTTACTAGAAAAATTCTATGTCGGTTGCAATGAACTTATGGGATCTAAGTGACCTTTGCATTATTAAAGATAATAATTCTGAATATGTACAAATCTATAAGATAAACCATATTGCAATGCGACGTCGCAGTATGTACGTACACTGGTCACACTGTGACTTTGTAACTGTGTTCGTCTTTATGTGTCGTCGCAGTCGCAGAGAGATCTTGGCGATGGACAAATGGCTGCCTGGGACAGTTTTTGTGACGTCACATCGTGACCATCAGAGACATCAGAGTGACCCTCATAGGCGTCTCTGCAACGTCACAGTGAAATGCATGTTTGTCACACAACGATGTCATACTTCGGCTATCCTTAGTCCTCAGTTATAGTGCGAAGTCACAGGTTTGACAAAATGATGTCACAGAAGGTGGGCATTTTACACCTACCTCATTTGTAAAGTGCCGAAATATAACGTCACTGCGAGAATGATTGCTGTATGGGGACAGATAAAGAATTATATCATAAAATTAAACAAAAAATATTTTTCATTTCACATTATCGGTAAGTCATATTCTACTTACTGACTGTCAAAAGCATTCTTTGTAATCGTTAATGGGAACTCTAGCCTTACAGTTCATTTCACGATTAAACCTAGATGAAATAGAATTTTAATTTCTTAGAACGGTTCTTTGAATTTAAATCAAAAGATAATCATTCTGAGTAGAACTAATATAACAATAATAAAACTGAATTTGATGTTTGAAAGGTACACAAGTCCTCCGTCTGGCATAACAAACCATTCGCCCGCCCACCTTAAGTAGTAAAATAAATAGTTTGATAGTATATTTTGCAGTTAATATTGACTAATTGATCTTTATTTTGTTTTTACTCTAGTCGGTGTGAAAAGATGTTTTGAAATATATTCCAAATGAAAAAATTCTACTCTATTTTCTAGTTGATTTTTCCATCGTTTTAGCCTCCCAATACGTACCCCAAAAGTTGTAAAGCTATATAGTACTGTTCAAAATGGCATAACAAAGCTCGGCATGAAAGACATCTTGACTAAAAATAATTCTAAGTTTTTTTTTTTTTTTTTTTTTTTTTTTTGACCCTACTCCACTGAAAAATTCCAATCTATCCCCCCCCCACACACACACATTCCACCTCCTTCCATCCCAGTCATAAGCATGAATTTATTTTAATGCTGTTTAATTTATAATCCCATTTACAATGTAATAAATAAATAAATATATCTAAACCAAAATTCATTTAATTTTTAATAAAAATCTTATTTGGTAAATTAAAATGAAATATTCTTAACTTTATCACAAATGGATTTTCTTCTGCTTAAGATTTCCTTTCTGTGTCGAAAATTAATTTAATAAATCCGCAAAGTAATTTTAACTAATGTGAAGTTGAAATAAGAAAATGCATTATTAAACATATCATTAAACTCATGCAGCTGAATTAAATTTTCCCATCAAACAAAATTTATTTTGTGACCGCAAGCGAGGTCGCTACCTACAGTTTAAAATGCGAAATATTTAATTGGCCAAAGACACTTCCCCTTTCTCCGAAAAGACACACTGATAATCCCACAATAAACTTTCAATAAATACTACTCTAATGGCGTTTATTACCAAAGATTTTTTCAAAAAATCAAATATCCCCAATCTGAATCATCACAGCGAAGAAAAACAAATATTTTCATTGAAAACTATTAGATAGACTATCCATTAAGAAAATAGAGTCATCTTCCTGTAACACAATTAAAAAAAAAAAAAAATCAAACTACTGCGGTTTCATTTTTGAGTAATATTAAATAGAATAATACTATACTGTATAAATGGTAAAATATGCTTTAAAGGGAAGTAATTCATCTAGCGCGCTTCTATTGTATCAGAAAGATTTTAACTGTTTCTGTCAGTCTATTTTGAAATTCAGACTTGACTCCTTTGTTTGTTTTTTCCTCGCGCGCGCAAAAGCAAGCGCCTTTTCGTTTTTTACAGATTAAAAAAAAATGAGCGGATAGGGAATAAATAAAAGCTTTTCCCTCTTCGAGGGAAAAAAAAAACGCCGCTGTCGTTGTGTTTACGATGAAATCCCATTTCAAAACTAGGAGGCTGGTTGCGAACGAAGTTTTGGGACTGTTCGAAAAACGTAGGTTCACGATGCTGATAACGCAGGAATAGCTTCAGGAAATAAAATAAAAAAAAATGTTCATCGATGATAAGGTAAGCGAGATGATAATATGCCAGATTATTACTTTTTTTCCCTTCCGTGGTGATTATTTATTTATCCTTCATTAGTAGCTTTATATTTCTCATGCTGTAAACTTCTTTCTTTTCAAGCGTGATGAATCGCATGAAATGGTAGAAAAAATTTAATTTGACAAAAAACGCGCATAAGAGAAAGGTGCTCGATTTAAATTATAAGTAACTTATGTAATATTAATGTTGATGTTTATGATGATAAAGTAAGAAATGATAGCGCACGTCAATTTTTTTTCTCTCTCTCTATCTTGAATGTTGACAATTTACTATCACCAGAGCTTAATTTCTAACAAACAAACAAAAAATGTCGGATCCTTAATATTCTCTATAGATGATGTTCTTTTTCAGTGGCTTACTGTAAACATCCAGCTGCCCCTGCAGTACGCAAGGCCGTAGCCATGGAGGGAATCATTGATCCCCTGCCGAAATTTTGTCAATGCATTAGTAGTTTTTTTATTTGCGTTGCTTCGGAAGATCAGTTAAAGTTGAATAAACTTTGGCGCTACCTATACCTTCCCGAACTTTAAATTTAGTGCTACATATTAGAGATGAGTTCGGGCTCATTTTTTGAAGCCCGAGCCCGAAGACTTTTAATCCGAGCCCGAGCAATATTATTTAAGTCGGAGCCCGGGCCCGAAATTTCCGCTAAAGATAAATAAAATTCAGTAAAATTCCATAAAATTCAAAGAAGTAATTCTTTGATAGAATACAATATACTACAACTTTGATAGAATAATCAACTTTGATAGAATACAAGTTTGCCGTTTGTGCAACTTAAAGACAAATATGACTGCAAATTTTTAATGCAATTTCTAATTCTTTATATCTATGTTTACGAAAGAATGTCCGATATCATGACTAACTAAGCAATATACCGCCGTTCTGAAATACCCGAAGAGCTTCACACGCCTTCTAGGCACCCGTGCCGCTATTTTTTCTTATAAGTACTTTTATTTTCCATACGAATCACTTTTTAAAAATCTGTTTCGAGGGGTTTGTTCAATAAAATAGAAATTTTTCACGAGCCCGAGCCCGAACGTAAATGTGAAGTACAGAGACCGAGCCCGGTTCGGGCTCGGGCTGAGCCCGTCTCATCTCTACTACATATCCCCCTCCGAAATTTTTTTATGGCTACGGCCTTGGCAGTACGGGAGTCGCTAACACATTCCATTAAAATAATGATAATTCAAAGATTTTCCCATGTAACAGTATTGGACACACTTTCGTTATTTTACACAGAGCCATTGCTAAGAATTTTTTTTAGGGGGGAGGGGTCGATAAACTGCCAAGTCAAATATCGGTTTTTACAGCTTACTTATTGTTTTATCAACTATATTACTAGCCATTCTATTAAAATAATGATAATTAAAAAAGTTTCCCATGTAACAGTATTCGACACACTTTCGTTATTTTACACAGAGCTATTGCTAAGAATTTTTTTTAGGGAGGAGGGGTAGATAAACTGCCAAGTCAAATATCGGTCCAACTTACTTATTGTTTTATCAACTATATTACTAGCTTTTTACTTTTGCCAGCTGTATTTGTATAATTTTTCCAAGTGTACCAGCAAGCGAATATAAATTGCCATTTTTGTTAACATTTTTTCACCAATTTTACCAACTTGGTATCTAATTTTGCCAAGTTTAATAGAATTTTGCAAGTGTTCCCCCCCCCCTACTCCATCCCCCTTTACTAAGGGCCCTGATTTCACAGAACAGTGAAATGAAATGAAATAGTCTCAAATGAGCATGAAGAAATTTAAACAATACGCATTAGAAGATCCGAAACCTGTTGGTCTGAGGACTCTCAGATAGGTTCGAGGCAGTGGCGTAGCCAAGGGGGAGGGGGTTAGGGGGTCACAACGCCCCCTCCATGAGGATTTTTTTGCCATACAAAATGTACATTCTTCACTCACTTATCACACACACGTATACATATGCTTGAGTTTCAGTAATCGTAACCCCCACCCATTAAAAATTTCTGGCTATGCCACTGATTCGAGGCAAAACGATTCCCGACGGGTCTGTCCGCTAAAATGGTTTGTGTGTGAAAAGGGGGAAATTTCGAGTTAATCTACTGGTGGGATCCGCAGCGCAATACTCATGAGCTCCGCTGGGTTGTACCTAATATGTGAAAATTCACTCTGAAAAAAGAAGTACAGGAACTGAACTCAGGTGAGCTCCTATTCTAACTAAACCCAGGTAACACAAATAGTGATAGCGTAACCAAAAATATTCGAGGGACACATACTGGAATTAGTAGTAGAAAAGGAAAACTTTCTTATATTTAGAAACAAATGTTTTAAATACTAGGGGCCAAGGTCCCTTGACTCGGTACGCTCGCTTATCGTATGAGGGATGAGTCATTCGGCCCCTAATAAGGCTTATTCGTAAAAAAGGCATAATTTCAACAAACAAAACCCAAAGGTTGGACCAGGTAGAATGTTACCGAGCTAAACATTGCTTGGTTCCTGCATGTTCCTTCGAACATAAAAATTTAAACTTCGAACTATTTTTAATTATTTGAAACCCATGGAACAGCTTACCTATTAGCCAATTAGGGGCGATTTTTCATAACTAGTTGTCTGCCAGTGGTCGAAATTCGACCATAAAGCATTATTATTTTTTTTAATTTGAGTGTGAATAAAGTTCTTCTGTCAAAGATGTTTCACCATTCCATATACACTGGAACCTACTAAAGTGACCAGCTTGGCTAAGAGACTATCTGTCTTTAGTGACCACTTTTGTAAAATTTCACTTTACAAAAGTGGTACACTTTACAAAAGTACTTATTTTTGTACAATTTCACTTTACAAAAGTACTTATTTACATCCACACTTTTCTGTGAAGACGATGTTTTTGTAAGAACTCTATCATATTTTACTAAATGCAAAGGCAGCTCCAGCGAATGGGTCATGGGTCATCTCCCTCTACCCACCTTGGATTTCACACATCCAGTTCGCATTTTGAACAATTTAAGCTAACCTTAAACGTCTAGTGGCCCCCTCCGAAAATTGAGCCTGGACCTATCCTCGACTAAAGGCCCATTATGTGTGGGGTATCTTAAAAAGTCGAATGATTCAATTGTACTTGCTGAGGCACACCACTGACCATGTATGAAACCTTGCTGCCTCAATAAATTCGCCCTTTTTTCGAATGATTGTCCTTGAGATTTATTTACTGTCATCGCAAATGCAGGTATATTTGGAAATTGAGTTTTTTAAAGGATATGGTAAAATAGTACCAGAATTTTTTATAAGTGGAATTAAAATTCTTTTATTGCCTGCCGGTAAAGTTCAAACTTCGCAATCAATCACATTACGATGTATAAACTTGATACGCATTCCTGTTCCATTGACTAATGCTTCCTTTCTATTTAAGTTTCTTATTAGTTTAACGATGTAATTTAATAACTTATGTGGTAGGGAACTATGTTATTTTTTTTTCTTAGCCAGGTGCAAATCCCGCCAACTGTTTTTCTGGGAAATGTTTAACGACTACTTCTGAAACACTGTCTTTTCCCCCAAAAAGGCAGAAATTTTAATCCGTATACAAAATACTATTTAGATAAAGAATTAAATAAATAAAAAAATATCAATATACTAAAAAGAAATTTGTATGCTTAGTGGTTACATAATGGGGAATTTCTGAAAACGTGTGAAATCTCTCTATTCTTAAAAAAAAAAAAAAAAAAAAAAAAAAAATTACGTCCGCTGTCGTCGCCGACGCTGTCAAGAGCTTGTATGGCTATCTCCTCCTAAACCGTAGGGATTTGAGTTTCGAATAAGGTGACCACGGATTCTGAAAATTCCCAGGAGCCTAATAAGCTGACTTAAATTTCGAAAATCGAATTATTTTAGAAGATATTAATAAAAAACTGAAAAAATACACATAATGGTTAAAGATTTGGCATAAAATCATTCATTCCGTTGCATCAAAGCAATTCCAAGTATGTAGAATCTGGTGAATTTGACAAACATGAAGTAGAATGGCACCCATTTTACGCCAACTTAAAAATTATATGCTATAAATAACTCAAAGTGTGTTACACAAAGTTGACAATTTTCAAATATTAAGATCGCTTAGACAACAGGAGTTTAGAATGAGCGATAATTCGTTTTTCTAAAACAGAATAACTAATTGTAACTGATTTTAAAAACGCCATCTTTTCATTAGGTACGATCTGGCAAAATGGTATCTTTCCAAGCAAGGTGAATCTACACCGCGAGTTCCAAAATATTAGAACCCAATATCTTGAAAAAGAAAAATAATTAAAATGCAGATTATTTTAAAGCCGGTTCGGTCATAGGAAACATAATAATTTTCTGCTTCCTCCAGAATTTTTTTTTCTGGATCCCGCGCTGAAAAGGACCACTGATGGCGATTTTTAGAGGATTCTACTTCAGCGTACAGATGATTTTAATCAGGCTTTACCTTTGTTTTAAATAAAAAATCTTATTAAAATTTGTATGTTAAAATAAGCGGTACTTGTGGGTACAGACACCGAAATTCAGTAGCCACAACAGTAGTAACAACCGAAATACCGTTCAGTAGTAACAACCGAAAAATATCGCCAAGATCGTGGTGGTGAAATCTCGCGAAAACATTTGCATTTCCTGGAAATAGTCTTCAAGGTTTCTTAATATATTAAGGATTTGGGAGTATTTTTTTTTTTTAATTTCAGGTGCGACTGATGTGATTTATATCTCATGTATTTCAAAGTGCAGAGTTAAATGCTGAAAAAATTTGACGATAAAATTACATAACGAGTAAATTAATCTAGAAAACATGGAATAAGACTGAAGGATTTATGTTAATTTTCGGCTCCGGCTCTTTGAAAGATGACTTTCCGCTTATGAAAACGAAATAAAATTCAAAATAGCTATGATATCTTTAAAATACGAGTACTTCAAAGTTCCAGTTACTTAATGTTCTGTTGTTTGATATTTAAGCCCTTTTATTTTTCAATTTATAAGTTTTCTGTTTAACACAAAATATTCACCCCAAGAACTATCTTGCTTTCGTTTAATTGTTGAATTTAGTATTAAGTACTAATAACCATCTTATTGCTGTGATAACTATAATGTTGAAAATAGAATGTAAAATCATTTATTTCAGGATTAAATTAAGTTAAATGTCAGTGATATTGTCGACAGTAACCAGATGTCGCTGCATCTGGTACTGTTACAGCAGATAAGGGGAAAAGAAAGAGTGTGCATTTGCAGTTCTGGATAATTTGAAAGATTTGTTGACACATTTGCCAAGAAAATAAAATGCATAACGGATACAATAGCATCAAAAGCAGAGTATTTTTAAAGGTTAGTATTTTATTTATAACACATGCATATTTTTTTATTTTCCGAGTTTTAAGAACTTTAGAAATTATTTCAGTTTTCATTTGATTGCTGCATTCAACGACTTATGTGACAAAATTGGACACTGTTACTGTGGTAAAAAGGGAATTTATTACTCTTTAACTTCATTTTTACATCTTGCGTTTAAAAGTGCATTAGTCAAGTTAAATGCTAACAAGCTTTGACAAAAAATAAAAAATTGCAGAACGACCACGACTGTTTGAACAGTTACGAGACGCGGAGAAACGCAGATAAATATATAATCAAAATATATCCTATTAAATAGTTACGTTGATCCCGGACTCATGGACTCACTGATTTACTGATTCTCTAACAATTCCGGGTAACCACTATAAAACGCTGAACATGATGGATGGCTGAAGTATGAAAGACAGGGTTCTGGACTACCGATCGGCTGTAGGTCTAATGGTCTTGGAAATTTGGGCGGTTTTCTCCTGATGTAACGTAAATATACGTAGAACTCTTTAATAAGTCCTCTGCTCAAGGCACCCTCTATGCAGATAACCGTCATACAGGTTTGCCTTAATACAATATGTACGCACAAACTGACAGACTGATTTCAGTTCGTTAGCGAAAATGTAAGAGAACTGTCCATTGTTTATGAAACTCAATTAAGAAATTGGATGACTTCCAAAGGGACTATTTTACGCATAGAACATGAATTTTAAGCTAAAATCTTAATCTTAATCTTAATATATATATAAAATGCTAATGTTCGTTTGTAAAGACAGGGTTTTCTCTATCACCACCAACTCGAATTAACTTCCCGTTGGGGTGGTAAATACCCCTTGGTCTCACGGTGAAAGTAAGGGAGTTTGGTCGCGGTGGGTGGAAGTGGGTGGTTGTGGGTGGCGAAAATGTGAAAAAAATATATATCTGTCCTTTACTAACTCATGAGAACTTCTGAATTTCAACTCCAATAAAATATTAAAATTTAATGTTTATCGTCTGTTGCCATATCAGCAGGAAAACTGAATCTCAAGCAATTATCGTCTGCGAACCATTTTACCTAAAACAAATTCAAGTTATTTTAACAAGTGAAAAAGAACAAATTATTTGAATATTCTAGAGTGTTCTGGTACTAGCAATTTCGGTGTGTTATGGTATATAAACCGAAATTCAGTGACTTTTCGTCAGTTTGATCGTGTTTGCAGTCGAGTAAAGATTAATTGAAATTAAGAGTGAACAGTAATTAAACAAATTCAAGTCATTTTGACAAATGAAAAAGAACAAACTATCTGAATATTCTAGAGCGTTCGTCAGTGACACCCTACTAGCAATCAAGTGATTAATTTTGTGTAACTTTATTACATTACATATACACAATGCCAAGGCGTAAAAAAGTATTAACAAAACCTCAAGTGGATTCTAAAAGAAGAAAAGTAGCACGTCAACTTGAAACAGAAGAACAAAGAGAGAAACGGCTTTCAAATATTCGTAAAGGAGTAAAAAAAAAAATAGAGAAAATTTAACCGAAGAAGAAAGAACACATGTTAACGAAGAAATAAGATCCCGAATGAGAACACTTAGAAATCGTCAATCTGCTGATCAACTTGAAGTGGAAAATAGAAGAAGTAAAGAAAGAATGGCTACTTTACGCAAAAAACGAGCTGCTACAAGTAAAATTGAGAATTTAGAACTTCAGGCGTTCCATTATGATTGTAAAAAACAATGCAGTGAACATCCAAATATTGTCATCGGAAAAATGGATACGATATGAGAGTATTGTCATGCACGGAAATTTAAAGGCGAAACTGCTGGTGTGTGCTGTTCGAGTATGGTAAAGTCAATTTACCAGCATTAGATGTACCACCACCACAATTACTCGCATATATGACTGGAAAAACACCAGATTCCAATCATTTTCTACAAAATAAACGTCGATACAACTGTTGTTTTCAAATGACTTCATTTGGAGCTTTATTAATATGCAAGGAAGAAAATTTCATCCCGGTTTTTAAGGTTCAAGGCCAAATTTATCACCGAATAGGCTCACTTCTGCCGATGTCCAATGAAACTCCAAAATTTCTTCAAATATATTTTGTTGGTAACGAAGAACTTGAAACAGACCAACGTTGCTCTAACATTCAGGGACTACAACGAGATATTATTCAAAAATTACAACGTCTACTTCATAATCATAATCAACTAATCAATGTGTTTTAAGACTTCTCTAGACCAAATGGCTGCAGATAATTATAAAATCGTTTATTCGAGTAGATAAAAGACCAGCCGGTCAACACGAAAGAAGGTTCAATGCACCTCAAACGAACGAAGTTGCCGTAGTAATTGTTGATAACGAATGTAGTCGTCGTGATATTATTATTCAACGCCGAAGTAATGAATTGCAACGTATTGCTGAAACACATCGTAGTTATGATGCACTACAGTATCCGCTAATATTTTGGCAAGGTGAGGATGGTTATCACTTCAATATTCAACAAATCGATCCAGCTACAGGTGTCGAAACTAACAAAAAAGTATCAGCTATGCAATTTTATGCTTATCGAATTATGACTAGAAATGATGAATATAACCATATTTTAAACTGTCGGCAGTTATTTCAGCAGTTTATTGTAGACATGTATGCTAAAATTGAGACGGAAAGATTAGAATTTATTCGCCATAATCAACGAAAGTTGCGTTCGGATGAATACATCCATTTGAGAGATGCAATGATAAATGATGGAAACGTCGATAACATGGAAAAATTGGTCATCTTGCCATCGACATTTACTGGAAGTCCACGTCACATGCATCAATATGCTCAGGATGCGATAACTTATGTCAAAAACACGGCAGACCAGATTTATTTATAACATTTACACGTAATTCTTCATGGGTGGAAATCAAAGAAGAATTACAATATGTACAGCGATCGACATGATATTGCTGCCCGAGTTTTTCGTCAAAAACAAATTAAATTTATTGACGCCATCGTGAAAAATCAAATATTTGGTGCTGTTATCTGGTTTAAAATTACCATTAAATGTAGCTGACTATGAATTTCCGGTATGTGACATCACAAAATCATCAGCACGTGGACAAATATTGAAACAGTGCAAAGCCATTATATGGGACGAAAGCAATGCCAATAATCACTAGAAGCACTCTATAGAACACTTCAAGATTTACGCGACAACACGAATGTAATGGGAAGTGTATTGTTAATACTATCAGGCGATTTCCGTCAAACGCTACCTGTCATTCCGAAATCAACGCCGGCAGATGAAATTAACGCTTGCTTAAAGAAGTCGGTCATATGAGAACACGTAAAAATAATTAAATTAATAACAAATATGAGAGCGCGAATTTCAGGAGATGAAAAGGCACAAGAATTTTCTGAAAAACTTTTGCAAATAGGAGAGGGCACCTATCCAGTAGACGAAAGTACTGGCCAAATTACATTAATCTAATGAGTTATGTAATGTTGTTGTAAACACCGGAACAACTTATAAATGAAGTAATATATCCAAGTATTGCTGAGAATTATACCAATTCAGAATGGTTACGCGAACGAATTATTCTAGCCACGAAGAACGACATTGTTAATGGCATCAAAAACATCATCCAGGAAATGATTCCGGGAGAAGAGAAAATTTACATGGTCAATTGATACAATGACTGATGAACAAGAAAGGTTTTATTTCCCTACTGAATTTTTAAATTCATTAAATGTTCCAGGAATGCCATTACACTGCCTTAAGTTAAAAGTTGGTTCACCAATTATTTTATTACGAAATCTGAATTCGCCGAAATTGTGTAATGGTACGAGACTCTGCATCAAACAGCTACAAAATAACATCATCGAAGCCAGTATAATGACTGGTAAAGAAAAAGGACAAATAGTATTTATACCACGGATACCTTTAATATCAAATGGATGCCCTTTACTTTTAAACGCTTACAATTCCCGGTGAAGTTGGCTTACAGCATGACTATCAACAAAGCACAGGGCCGAACATTCCAATATTGTGGCGTTGACTTGAAGGAACCATGCTTTGCACACGGCCAATTATACGTTGCATGCTCACGAGTAGGATCACCTCGAAATTTGTTCATTTACAGTCCGGACAATAAAACCAAAAATGTAGTCTATAAGCAAGTATTGCAAAAAGAAATTTAAAAAAATGTAATAAAAATAAAAAGTGTAAATGTATAATATAATATGTGATATGTATATGTCACATGTAATATGTATAATATAATATGTAAATAATTGTGTAAATAAAACATAAATTTTCGATTTACTAAGGTGTTTCTTATTTTAACTTATAATTATTTCAATTAGTTAATTAGTTAAATAATTTGATATACTTTCTATACACCACATGTTAAATGGTCGAATAAGTCTCTCAATATCTAAGATAGAAATCTAAATTATCTACGTTAAAAAATGGATCCTTAAATATTTTTATACCATTAAACATGTGGTGTATTTTAACCCGAGCGACGCCGGGTTTTGCTGCTAGTAAATTTTATAAAAGCAGATCTCCTCAAAATTTCTTAGTCAAACCTCAAAATTTCTTAGTGTTATATTGCTTTGTTTTACTTTTGGGTAGTAGGCCAAAACCATAAAGTGGCTAGTGCTTGTTGTAGTACAACGGAACACTAACTTTTAAAAGAATGCTGAAGTTAAAAATGTAGAATTCCTCTATCGTGCTATAACTAGAAAAAAAATGCAACTTTATATATATTTATACATATCTATAGATATAAACAGAGAGAGACTAGATATATTATTATTGCATTCAATAAAGCATAGTATTAAATATCTCCCAATAAGTAATAACATAAGTATAACAAAAAAAAAAATTTCGCAATGTACTTGACGATGCAAAGATGTATTAAAAATATTCTTTACAATATAAGAATGCTCACGACTAAATATTTAGTGTTACAAACGCATAAATCGATGAAACTTATTTATCAGAAAAATACTCAAAAATAATATTTTTAACGTGATAGCTGTGAAATCATTATTGATTTTTAAACAATTAGTTTACAAAAGATGCAAAAACATTGTAAAAGATATATTCTTTACCCTATAAAACTTTTCCCTAACTGAACATTCAGTGTCATAAACGGCAGAAAAGTACCCACAAAAAAATGTTTTTCAATGTCACATAGCTGTCATATTATTGTTTGTTTGTTTGAAAACATGCTTTAAAAAAGATGCAAAGGCATACTAAAAGAACGAATACTTTATACAATGCCTAGCAAATTATGAAAAAGTAAGACAAAGAAACCACTTAACACTAATGAGGTTGAATTGATACGCAATTAGGGTTTCAGTTGCTCGAGATTATTTTCGCTAAGAACGTCTGCTGACGTTTCATTATACAGAATACAATGTTCTGAGAAATCCAAGCCCGTATTTATTGCAAAACCTGCTTAATTCTCAGACCATGAAGGTCACTCGTATTCAAGCTCTCTAATCCAATTTCATTCTCCGGTTATTCTACTAATCAAGTGCAGAATTAATGTGATAAATGATTATACTAAACCAAAGACACTAGCAGTTAATATAGCTTTTGCAGCAAAAAAGTAATTTTTAGATGCAGATGGGAAAGGGGGGGGTGACGAAAATCGCACATGCCGCTGTACTTGCATTACTCGGGAATCCTTCTTTAATTTCCAGATTTTTTTTCAATGATAAACTTATTTAAAAATGAAGCCTGTTGTTTAGACAGTTATAACGGGCGCCAGGAAAAACCTTTGACAAAAATATGTCTGCACTCAGTACATTTAATATTTCACTGCTTAAAATAAATAACTTCATATTCAAATATTATTATATACCAAAAACGGAATAGCACGTTCATTTGAAAACACGCGGAAACTTTTCACACATTCGAATGATTCCGTTTTGTGGGATCAGTCCCTCTTATATGAATGCTTCATGGAGAAGGAAATCATTTTATTTGTTATAAAATAAGTTAAACTATTTTAAACGAATGGGAATTGCAGTTTTCCCTTCAAAGCCTCATAATTGTGACAGCAATCAGACGTCAAAAGCGCTTGCGATGCCTAATTTTGTCACGCAAATGTTTTTTTTTTTTTTTAACACTCAGAATTAAAATAAAGCTAGAAATAGCAAAAAATCTCTTAAAATTTAAGGAAGGGTGGATTTTCAGATTTTTAAACTAGCGTAGATTGTTTTCTGTATTTTTTTAAAAATATAATTATGAAGAATTGCAAGCCGATCGTGTGAACAGCGTGGATTTTAATACGTTTTCAGTTCTAACTTTTTCATCTGTTCGGGGTAATGGCGATAAAAGTTTTATCTTGGAGTGTTTGAACCGGAATTGTGAGAGACAGCGACAGTGAGTCAGGGATCAACGTTACTATATAATAGGATTTATTTTTTAAAGAAGAATTCGTGAATTTTTATCTTTTCAATAAGTATATTTTAATGAAAAATACTGAATTAAAATCGATAATTATAAATCGTACTTCCTTTTGAAAGATGCAGTTTTCGGAGAATAAGCCAATTTGTTACAAAATTTACTAGGGAAAGTTAATTCGCAATTTGTTATTTGAAGTGATTGTTGAACAGAGTGTATGAAAGACATATTCGACCTATCATTGCTAAGGGATTCTCATTTTTTTTATTTATTTATTTATTTATTTTTTTGGATGGGCTCTATCTCACCCTGGAATTTATACTTTTATTTATAAAGCACTTTGTATATAATATGCATACAGAATACGTTAGAAAATTTTATACACACTTAACCCTTTCAGAACGAGATTAAATAATTTCCTCTTGAATTAAATATAATTTTTCTTATGGTGATAGATATTAAATTTGTAATTAAAAAAACAAAATAATCCTGATTAGTAAATTTTCGAGGGAAATTGGTTTTTCTTATGTGCACAAAATTAGGACATCCATCCAATACGATAGTAGGTAATTTTTGTGTCCTCAATTGCGGACGCAAAATCTGAAAAGGTTAAACTGTCATAGAAAATTTATTTTCCTACTGTGTAATATATAAGATTGAATTTCCATGAAAAAGTAGTGCTATGTTTAGACTTATGTTAATACAATAGAATTTTATTCCTGCCGGCTCTCCCGACCTTAATCCCTTGCCTGTGACGCCCGAACTCAGTTCGGGCAATGCAAATACGTCGATCTTACCCGAACTGAGTTAATTGTTATTGAAATTTTAAAGAGGAGGAAAAGTTCCACTTTTGGCACGTTTTTATCAAATATATTCCACAGGCAAGGGCTTAAGGTCCGCGCTGACTATTGCCACCGTACTCCAACGGAAGCTTATAGCTCAACGCTCACTTGTGACACCCAGAACATAACATCCAAATCTCTAAAAACTATTCTCGTTTTCACTATATTCTCGTTTTCACGAAAACAGCAGGCGCGATGGGGATTTTATTATTTTGTGTGTGCGTGTTTTTGGGTTGTTCTGCACATTAATAATTTGTGTAATAATAGCAGTATGCACCTGTTACATTAATATTTTTATTGATTTTTACCAAATGTTATCTCGCCTCAGCTAGTTGCTATAATTCTTGGCTGAAGGACTATACAATTCTTTATAATACTCATAAGATTATTTCTTTATTGCTTATATTAGTACTATTATCTATTTAAAAATAATAATATATGTTATTAATTATTACATAATAAGCTCTCTCTCCAAAATAGTATCTGTAGTAATTTATAATTCTTCTGCAGGAGCACTTAAAAAAATTTCGATAAATGACAATCTATGGCAGTTTGCAGACATTAATCAAACTCCGTACAATAAGTATATAAACGGCTAAGCAATTTACCTTTCAGTTAAAAGATTGGAATGACTTTTAAAGTTCTTTACAGGATGCTATAAAATTACATAATAAAACATTTTCTCTAAAATCTCGATAAATTTGATTACACTTCTTCAGCAAATTTGCACAAAAATATTGTCTTGAAAATTGTTCTCTAATCGGTGCATTTGACATAATTTGTCTTTCACTTTTTGTTAAGATACATATGCTCGTATTTTGAATCATGTTCAATATTTTAATTCATAAAATTATTATTAGCAATTTCTTACATGCCAACGCTTTCAGTTTATACAATAAATGATTTGTTCATTCAACAAAAATTTGGTTGGCCATTTTCAACCCCAATAATTTTGTTGATTCAACATATTTTTGTTATTACACGAAATATTTTATTAATTTAACAAAAATGTTAAAACCAACGTAATTATTCGGTTGAAATAGTGCCAACCAAAGTTTTGTTGAATCAGCAAAATTTTGTTCAACACAACGAAATATTTTTTCAGCGTAATTATTCGCTTTCTCATGCCAGAACACGCGCAAATACTTAAGACCGTTTAAGTTCAAATGACCTTATCGTCGGATTTATTCCTTCAAGTTGTAATGAAAAAGCAATTGCAGAGAATTCTCCCTGAAAATTCCATCCTAAATGAGGATTCCGTTGCCTTTGACGTTCTGTATAGTTTTTTTTTTTTTTTTTTTTTTTTTTTTTTTTGTGTGTGTGTGTGTGTGTGTGTGTGCCGTGGGGGGAGGTGGATTCCCTCGATTTCTTTGACATTCAGTTGGATAATAATCCTAATTCTTTTTCTAGCTGTCGGCTGAAAGAAAACCGGGAAAAATGAATTTTTTGACAAAAAATCTCGAAAAATCAGCCATCGTTTTTAGTTATGTGCGAAATTTCACAAGACTGAAATTTTTTTTCCATGCGCGGGAGAAGTTTATATTTAGTTTTCAAACACACACACACAAAAAAAAAAGAATAAAATCTGAAACACTTTCATATTTTACCCACGCACCAAAGTGTTATATATTAAAAGCACCTACTAAAACTGTTTAACAATCTTCGTCACAAATATTCTAATTATATTTCACCTTTATAAATGCTGTTTGGAAAGTGTATCATAATCCACGAGTGTAGTGTATTTGTCTTCCATTTTCCATTAAATCCATTAAACACTTTTTGAAATTGAAATCTATATCAAAATCGCCTACTAAAACTGCTTTACAAATTTTCACCAGGCATATTGTAACTATATGCTTCTTTGTAATGAACTGTAAGGCTTGCCAGTTTCTAACCAAGTAGAGGAAATGTCGTCAAGCTAGTTTCAGTTTTGGAGACTTGTTTTTTGGCACCAAACTTGGCGATAAATCCCCAAAAATTGCTAACATTGGTGACTTTCAATATTTTATTCTCTCCCCCTAATCCTATCTGGCAGGGTGCAGGGAAAACCGCTAAGATGCAGGAAAAAACGTATCGACATCCACAAACAATAATCTCAAAAGTATGTGCAAAAAATTGGTCCACAACTTATCTGGACAGAAAATACCCATGGATGACTAGAAAGATAGGCTGCGGTGCTGACATTTTGGTCACACCCTTTTCCCAACTACGAGTCATGTGGATCAAGGAGGTGTGGCCATCTTACTGTGGCTTTCTCGGATTAAGATGGCCACACCACCTAATTCCCATGACTCTTAGTTGGCAAAAGGGTGTGCCCAAAATGTCAGCCCCGCAGCCTGTCTTTCTCGTCAGCCACGGAAAATGCCGGAGTGAACAATATTAACACTCTAGTGCTAAAAAGTTTTTTTTTGGCAACAGAGTATTGCTAATTTCGTCTCAAAATGTGGCGTCCAGTTTTGGAAATCGCAGTTTCAATTTTCGGAACATATTCATGATGGCTGCGAAGTTTGGGAATATTTCCGCAACGTTAGGATATAAGCAGTGGACAAAAAATTAAAACAAATATGAAAAAAAAGAATAACCATTCCCCCCCCCCCCCGCCTTTGGTTCATTCAAAGTATCGTTTGTGTGTGAAACTAAAGCGGCATCGAATTGCTTAGATAAATAAACATGAGTATGGTACAGGTGTTTCATTTTTTAGGATGCGTATTGTGGCTTATGAAGAGACATGGTGAATTTTTTCGAATCCTCTGACGCTAGAAGTTTATTTTGTTCGAGGATCAAAAAATATATAATACATGTTCCCGTAACGGGAGCTTTGGCGCTTAATGGGTTAACAAATACCAAAGGCTTGTTGATGTATGCTTTATTAAAGAAAAGTATCGGCTTTTCGAATTTTTTAGACACTTTGCGTTTTTAGGGAAACCACGGAGCATTACTAGTAATGACCACCATTATCGCAACCAAGATTCATATGAACATTTTAGACGTAACTTCTCATTAAAGAAAATAAATCGGTGTGATTATATTTCCATGGATGCAATTTATATTCACGTGTGCAATCATACATATCAAGCCTTTTTTTTTTTTTTCCTTCTTTCTTATTCCAGTCACGATAGACGTGATTTACCTTTCTCCCTCTAACAATTTCACTTCCGAAACAGATGCTCCCCATCACGATATAAATTTTGTTTCAGTCAGAACTGTCTTGACGGCAAATATCGCTAAAACTCTTTAACACCCTCTATAAAAATAAACGGGGATAGCTTTTAATAAGTTAAATATTTTACTGAAAATATAATTTTCTCATTATTAGAAGAAGAAAAAATCTGGAGTGACTCCACTCGACTTTCCGAACACTTACGATTAAGATCATTACCAAGGATTTAAATAAAACCTAGCGCACTTTCAAGAATTTCTCCCCATATGCCATAATATAAAAGCGATCTTTGTCGTAGCCCTGTAGAATAACTATAAGTCCTATACACATCAAAATCAATAACGGTCTTAACGATGGTGGTTAACGATGGTGGTTCATAACATATTATACCCAATTTGAGCTCAATCGAATGTACCATTTAAACGCTAGCGCACTTTCAAGAATTTCCCCCATATGCCATAATGTAAAAGAAATCTTTGTCTAGCCCTGTAGAAAAACTAAGTCCTATACACACCAAAATCAATACCTGTCTTGCGACGATGGTTTATAGCACATATACTCAATTTGAGCTCAATTGAATACCCCTTTTAGGAGCTATCATGTTCATTCATATATATATACACACACAAATGCGCAGGCAGGTCAGATTTGTGCTTTATTACCACATTCGGCGAGTAGTAAGTGTAAAGTACAAGGGAAATTTACTGTCAAATACCCATTACAAACCCTCTTGGTGTAAAAAAAAGTCGCCAAGGCTTAGTGGATGTGGAGATGTGGATGCTTTGAAATATTCTTCTTCTACAAAAAGTATGTTTTAAAAATATGAAAAAAAAAAAAAAACACTCTTCAGTGAAATGTTATTTCAGTACCTTTCACAAATCATAAATTGCATCCATATGCAGAACAACTATGTACAATTTTTTCTTAAAAGTAGAAACATGAAAACGAAAATGAGTGCGTGCCACAAAAGCTTGATATAAAATTAAGGAGAGCTGGATGAGCAAGAATTATGCTCCTCAGATCTCGCCACAAGTCACGTGATGGGACAAGTGCCTCAAGTTAAGGTTGCCATAGCGCTGTCTGTGCTATTTCTTCTCTATATTCGTAGCTAAGCTAACTCAATAGCGGGATCCTCTTTTGTGTATGGCTAAGGCGACCATACTTCCTCAATTTTCAGGGACAGCCCAAAATTTCTGTTTGTTTTTTTTTCAATTTCTCCCCGAAATGTAAAAAAGCAATTGGGGACAATTTTTAACTATTACATTTTTTTTAATTAGGTTACTCTTAATTATTTCATTAATTATAAAATGTCCACCATTTTACGTTAAAAAATATGGTCACCTTGCGTATGGCATAAACAGAGGTTTGTTTATGTCACGCAAACGTAGTACCTGTGATGCTTGATGTGTTCGGCGATGACGTCTCTTAAATGGCGTACCTCAAAAACTTTAGAAAATGATTACACACTCACTTTGTACCGCTACACAAAAATCGAGAAGGTTGTTTTTGCCACGTAAACGCAGTTGTTCTGATATATATATAACGCTGCTGCAATTTAAAAGTGAGCTTTTGCAAATTAAGATATTCAATCTATATCCATGGTACCTTGAAATAATTTTTTTTTATTGGTCTCCTAAAAAACTCAATCTTTGTAATTTTAAAGACCAATTACAAGCTAACTGAGGTTGTAAATTTTGGGTATGAAATTATTTTGCCCGTGACGTACGTTTTACTCTAGAGATTATGAATCTAAGTTAACATTTACGGCCGTATTCAGTAATTAGTTGTCAGCACGGGAATCAAGTTGCCCAAGTTACAGGATTAGCGCGCGAATTAACCGTAAATGGTATTCTACAAAAAAATCGCAACCGGGTTAGTTTAATACAGAGAACCACATTTTATTATATAGATTTCTTTTTTATGGTAAATTCATATCTATTAAGCATGTATTGCCACATCGTTATATATATTGTATTCACAAAACTGGCTAACTTTTTTTTTCACCTACAAAAAATTCATTAAAACCATTTCTACTGTTATTCACCTACAGTGAGATTTTTTGTTACAACACTATAATTCAATTATTACAATTATGTAACAAATTTTAATGACTTTTTTAAAACACTTCTATAAAAAATATAATGTAAAGAAATTCCTTATACAATAGTATAATGACATACACGCAAGTTCGCCTTCGGACATATACATTGTACGAAGATAATAAAATCCGAAGCAAAATGTCAGATCTTCGAAAGCATTCATATCTTAAAAAGTCAAAGAGGATTAAGTTTGATCGAAAATCGGATGTCGATCATCAGCCTCTCTCGTTGGGCATCTTTCATCTGTTTGTATTAGGTGCAGACACTCGTCTGCCTCAACCTAACTCTTATGTAAACAAAACATTTGGGATCGATATATTCGGAAACTATTTCTTCATCGATTATTTTTCTATCTCTCGAAACAGGAGTATGACGCAGAAGAGACTGGCACTTTCTTCTGAGGTATACTTATTTGTCATATTAGATGAGAATTAATATACAGGGTGATTATGAGTTAATATTTAAACTTTGGAAGCAGGGACGGATTTAGGGGAGGGCAACCGGGGCTGCAGCCCCGGGACCTCCTCAAGAGAGAGGCCCCCACAATAGACATTTTTATGTAAAATTTCCTAACGAATACCTAATGATGGGCAAAATAATTTTTTTGATAAAATTCTGATAATGGAATACCAGTTCTCTCACTTCACTCATTTTTCGTTTTGAACATTTCAGACCGCGTTTCGAATTCTGGGTCAAATTGGTTAATATTAAAATTCAATCCGATAAATCATGTGTATATTGCGAGAAACAATCACAAAGTAAATTATCACACTATTATATACTCAAGAAATGACACACTGGTCGTCGAAAAAATTGTTAAATTGTTTGAGAAATAATTATGGACTGACACTCCACGGCTCTAAATCCATCACTGTTTGAAAGGCTATTTGCTCTAAGCCTGTGCCCCCCCCCCCCCACTCCCCAACCTTTGTATCTCCGCGGACCGTCAAGGTTTGATAATTTTAGCACGGCTCGCTGAGGGGCGGGGGGGGGGGTTACATTGACTGTTTATGTTTTAGATTGTTTTAATTTAAAATTTTAATTTAATTGCATGTAAAGATGCCTTCAAAATAAAATACATCTGCACAAAAAAAAAAAAAATGAATATAAAGTGATTTAACATTTCAACTCTAGAGCATTGGATGTAGTGTGTTTCTTTACAACGAGCTGGTTCCATCTAGGGGTAGTAGGAGAAAATGCTTAGTGAAATAATACTGGAGAATTTTTTAAGCAAAATATTTTATTAAGCGCGAAAATGTTTTTTAATTTAGCAAAAATATTTGATTAACACTATTTTAATTGCATAAGTTGATCGGGTTAATAAAATATTTCACTGAATCAACAAAGTATTTCGTTAAATCAACAAAACTTTTTTAATCAATCAAGTATTAAAGGACTTAAAGAATCATTCAATTCAAATCAGGAAAATATTCAAATTATTATAGATTTTTTTTTTTATGAAATGTTAAAGGTATTCTGTTCAAATGACAAAAAATTGCGTTCAATCAACAAAAATTTGTTAATGAACCAAGTATCAAACTTTGTTAACTCAGAAAAATTATTCGGTTAATATGATACTAACAAAATTTTGTTGATTTCCGCAACTTTTTTGCAGTGTGAATTACTTGTGATCCTAATATATAATTACGCTGATCACTGACTTGCTGACTCTGTAACAATTCCGGTTTACCCACTCCAAAAGAAAACTTTTACCGCCATTAGTCCAAAAAGATTAGAAAGTTAATGCGACGTAATAAAATCCACACCGCTCTGGTTCGATCGGGGCCTTCGCAATTAGTAACGGGCCTGCGCGTGTATTTTGATGAGCCATCCAAAGAGGCCTACGGATGCTCAAGTCTTCACGTATACATCAGGCATTTCTTAAGCTTCCCAGTGCTTTCAAACGTTATTTAATGTAGTTTTAAGTAGTAATTGTGTTACTAATTCAAGTACGAACTCATGATTAATTTGTTTGCTACGATACATCTTCTTATAAATAAAAATGAAATTCTGTTTGTTTGTTTGTGGATTTGATTCGTATACAAATCCACAAAAATGGACCTATCGGCCTGAAATTTAGCACAGATATGTAAAATAATATAGAATAAATCGTACTCCACTTTGAAAGTCCACCCGTTCCCGGAATTTAAGAGATTTTTTATGCTCTCCACGCAAAAAGCTTTCCGTAATTGTAACCCCTGTAGTGAAAAAAGTGTGAAATAAGGATCGTGGTTGCCATGTGTGGCGATTTTGCCGAATAAAATGTTTTAAATTCTCAAAGTAAAAATAAAAGAATAATAATGATTTTTTTTGTTAGTTTATATTCGGTATGCATGATTATTGGACACAATATAACGCTATATCCATTTTGCTATATCTGTTTATTACAATGAATAGTAATCACCACAAATCGTAATATCAAAAAGTCCATTCATTCCCGTGCGAAGAACGGGTACTTCAGCTAGTATTTACATAAAGAAAATAGATGCATATAATTTGAAGGAAAAACAAAGTAGCGCTTACTCTCATGATTCATGATTGCTTATTTTAGTTTCACAAGTGGATATTTAATATACTTTAAAATAACTAAATACACAAATGAGAAAGACATTTTTATAATGAATATTTCATGAACGTAGTCGTATTTCCTACGCTATCTCTCTATTCTAAAAAAAAGTAAAGGCCGCTGGCGCTGTCAAAGCTTGTTGACCTAACTCCTCCTAAACCGTAGGGATTTGAGTTTCGACTAAGGTGCCCACAGATTCGAAAAATTCCGATGAACCTGCTAAGCTGATTTAAATTTCGAAAATCGAATTATTTTAGAAGATATTAATAAAAAACTGAAAAAATAAACCGAATCGCTGCCAGATTTGGCATAAAATCATTCATTCCTTTGCAACAAAGCGTTTCCTAGTATCTAGAATCGCGTGAAATTTACAAACATGAGTTAGAATTACGCCCATTTTACGCCAAAATAAAAACTATATGAAATAAGTAACTCAAAATGTGTTGCACAAAGTTGACAATTTTCAAATAGTAAGTTCGCTTAGACAACAGGAGTTTAGAAATAGCGATTATTCGTTTTTCCAAAACAGAATAACTAATATCTTGAAAATGAAAAATAATTAAAATGCAGATTATTTTAAAGCCGGTTCTCGTCCAGCTGTATTATTTGCTACCAGTAGAAATATTTGGCGGCGTTAACTATGCCATTATAGCAGTTACAGTACACTTTGGATATTTGCTAGCGCGACGAGATGGTATAATTCCTGGTGCTAAGTACGCCAATCTGCAAACGATTATGTAAATGAAAATATGGATAACGGTTTTCCGGTAACCTTAAATGAACAGTAAATATAGGTTGTGAGCATGTGTAAATCGCCAAATAATGAAAAGTCGCCATGGGTGGCAGGCTATTCTATCTGTTCCATACCTTTTATTAACTTTACATGTACGCAAGTCGCCAAATAATGAAAAATCGCCATGGGTGGCAAATTCGCAAGGTGTCCAATAGGTTTTACATTATTAAAAATACAGCTGAAACAGATGTTCTGATTTTATTACGCTTTAGCTCCTAATAAATATAACTTTTGAATGGCAACATTAAATATCATTGTGTTTCTGAGCAGTGCAAATAATTTTTCCAGCGATTATAAGCGGAGTCCGCACTCCAGGTGGAGTATAGCTCAGGACCCGTACAACACGGATTCCCATAATAAAATATCTTCGATGCAAGAACCAAGTAATGTGTAGCTCAGTAACATTTTATCTGATCCAATCTTCGGGTTTTGTCTGTTGAAATTATGTCTTTTTTACGAATAAGCCTGATTAGGGGCCGAATGCCTCATACGAAAAGCGAGCGTAGCGAGTCTGGGGGCCTTGGCCTCTAGTTTTAAACAATTCAAGATTAATCTTTAACAAATGATGTATTAAAGCGCATTTCAGTGTTTTCGGTATATCCTGTATATTGGAGAAAATTGATAAAATACGCTCTATAGCGCGATCCCTAAATTAATTATTCTTTAATAAAGACATTTCATGTAGTATATATTATTCTTTTGTCGCTTTCTCAATCGAACTTAGGGATTGAGCAAGCATAATGAACGTTTGTACAAAATATTAACTACATTTGAAGTTTCTGTATAAACGGGCAAAAATCAATAATTTATAATTTACTGTATTTCTGCACTGTACCAGATGTAAGTCTTAATCACATAATCAAGGCATATATAGCTGATAAATAACATTTTCAACTGGCAAAATTAAATTGTCTAAATAGTATCACAACGTCATGCTTATTTACAAGAATGAAAACTACTCAAATAATACGAATTCTGATTAAAATAATTTATTTATAAATAACACATGAGTAATTATTCACTAAACATGATTTACATACATAATTTTAGAATTTCTAAATACATTATAAGCGTTCACTTACCTTTACATTCAGAGCAAAATGAACTTTGAATTTTAGGATAAATTTTCATGAAAGAAAATGGCGCAAGATTCCCAAATGATTACCTACATCTAAAGTTCTTTAGTACGACAAAAGTATAAAAAAATTGTTTTAAAATAATAAAATAATATAACATTTATAATACTTAGAATAATAAAATATATTACTGTGACTGGGGAAAACAGGCGTCAATGATAAACTCATTTTTAGGGATGGCAACTCATAAGCAGGCCCGTTGCTTAGCAATGGCCCCGTTTTGATCAACTTCAAAATTTTTATAATTTTGTAGAACATATAAATTGATTTGTTTGGGTAAAAAAGTTAAAAGTTGTCCATAGTTTTATTTTCAAACATACTCATTCGCAATTTTTGGGATTTATGATAAAAGTTACTCAAAAAACGTAATACAATTCACTCCATTGGGACGATCGACTTGCAAATTTGCGTAAATAAGTTTCAAAAATATAGAAGTAAAAATGCTCTACCTTAAATATATGAAAATCCACCCGTTCCCCGATTTTTAACTTCTAAAAACTGCTCAAAACAGTTCGGTTTGAAAAGCTACACCAAATTATCCTGATTATCGTCTCCATGAAGCCTTGAATTAAGATTTAATTTAACAGCTTAAGTGGCAACCATGTTATTTACGTAACTACAGTAATAAAAATAGAATGGGAAATAATTATTTTAAATGGACAGACTAAATGTGTTAAGTGTAGACGTGTTTTCGTCAAATGCTTATTCTAGCACCTGTTTTAATTGCCGTCATAACAGGCGTTTTACCTTCTAGCCGAAATATATATACAGACAGTCCAAAAAGGGGGGCCACTCAACTTAAACTGCAAGCTTCGAATTTTTTTTAATGTTGTTTAAATTTTGAGATTTTGCGAAAATCGTGCTTCGCGTAAAAATAACTCAAGGGAATGAAATGATATTTAGTGACATGATAGGTGGTCACTCAACATATAGGCATAACTATAGGCATCTAATTTTAAAAAAATTGCTCAGATTTTGAAATCTTGCGAAAATCTGTACATTTTTAATTAAAAAAATTGTAGTAACTTTATATTTTTAATAAAAATCTTGTTAGTAGTATAAATGAAATAAAATTCACTTAATTTAATCTATTCTTAAATATACTGTGAAAGAAAAAAAATCAACAAAAAAGGATTATTTCCCAGAATATTTAACTGAAGAAATAATGCTCAAATCAAATTAATCTGTAAAAATAAACAGTAAAATAAAATGTCAGTTTGATTTGATTATAACTATTGTTTCAGGAATATTTACTAAAGAAAATAGAAATGTCAGTATCACACAGAACTATACTAAGTCTGACCATACCACCATTTTACCCCATCTATGAAAAAAAAAATTAAAATAGAAATTATAAATTTTATGTTTATCTTTTCATATAATCCAGTTCTCTTAAAGAAATTTCCTACTAATATGTATCAAAATATAAATGCTTTACCTAATTATATGGAATCGAGAAGAAAGTTTTCAGCAAAAACAAGAAATGTTGCACACTTTAATGTTGTTGAAAGATCCTGAAACTTCATTAGAAATACGTGCCATGTTCTTGAAATGTATCTCCATAGAAAAAAAAATAATAAAACATCTTTTATAGTAAAAAAATGGCATTTTTCCTCCACTTGCCTCTATATACACACACATATTCTTGTTTTTTAAGTATTGCAAAATCGATTTCCCCCTCTCCCCTTAAATAAATAACAAATAAGCTAGGCAGAATGCGAGATTTATTTGTAGAAATATATTTCATATAACCACATACACACAGGAAAGAATGTTAGACTTAGTATTTCATGCCTTAAATAAATTATGGAGACATATTTGTATTCCGTCATGCCCGGTTTCCATAATTCACATATAAAAGATTCTAAATTAGCCAAGTAATGTAAAAAATAAGTAATATATAGGACAATTATATGTCGAGTTCATCTACATTTATTTTAATAAATAAAAATTATTTTGTGGAACCTATCAAGAAGCATTATCCATGGTATCAAAGGTATTACTTTTATTCAATCGTAATTCATCCTTGCGTAAGTGTGTTGCTTTAGTTTTTGGCTGCAAAATAAGGCAATATTTTAAAATTATGCTTTGAATTAGCTTTGAAGTAATTTCGATGATGAAATCTGTCTGTATTACAGCACTTTCTTTCAAGCATATTTTTTAATTGCATTTTATTATGGAGTTTTAAATTGACGTTTAAAAATAATAAGGGGTGGGGGAGTAAGAATAATATTTACAAATTATATTAGATTTATTTAAATTGTTTTTAATAATGTGTAATGTGTTTAAAATAATGTGTTTCTTTCTCACGAAATTCGAATGCATACCCAATGCTTGGATAATTTTACTTTTCGAGATTTATAAAGATATTTCTAAAAAACATCTTTTTTTTCAAAGTAAAGTTTATAAATAATTGTTTGCAAAATGTCATATAAAATATACGACAATAATTAATCCTCTAAGAATGCCAAGTATTCACAATATTAACTTTTCATTATTATTATTATTCTGGCAGCTTAAACTGCTGTAGCATACACCAAAGATACTTTAACAGAAATGGGCCTATTTATTTGAAAATTTCTGTTACCTAATTAACAATAATCTTGGGTCCTAAAAAACAAAAATTTTAATCCTCACTGTATTGTAATACCTGCTATTTAAAATTAAAATGATGACAATCGAGTCAGTAATTTTCAGACTATAAAAAAACATCCAAAATTTAAATATCCAGCTAATTAGAAAATTAAGGAAGTAATTGAATATTGTTAAGCCAATTCAAATTTTATGCTGTGTGGTGCTCGCATTTATTCCTGATGTATCGAACTGAAGAGTGGCAGGCTAGAAAGACGGACAAATATAATGAGTGCATTCATTATCCCTTCCAAACTTTCCTGAAAAGACAAAAGTTTGGGCTAAAGTACCTGGTAACATAGGCCTACTTATAAGAGAACCTGTATTGTCTTAGGAGGAAAAGAGATAGTGGTCACATGGTCTCTCTTTAAAACAAGGCAAAACAATGGCTGAGAACTAGGCTTATTTTAATTAAAAGCGTTTTATAGTTGTTTTTTTTTTGTTTTTTTTTTGTTTTTTGGGGAATATATTTCTGGCCAACTGCAGAGGCGCTTGTAAAATTCCACTAAGGATCAATTAATTTCATAATTGTTTCGGACCGAAAATTTCGAGATTTGCCAAAAGGCCAATGAAAAGAAAATAAGTATTAACGTCGCAATTTAATTTAGATTGATCTCAACGGATAACATGAAATTCAATTGATTTAACCTTTCTTTGACTCGTAAAAGCATAAATGTTAATGAATAATTTTAATATATGTTTATGAAATACTGAAAAGCCAAACGCCGCCCCTTTCCGGACGAATTTGAGTGAAAGATTCTTGTACTTCGAAGTGAGCGGAGTTAACTTTTCCACAACCCAGACAGCACAGCAAACTTGCAGAAAGCTTGATTTATCAAGTCAGTAAACTTGAATTAAGCTTGAAAATTTCAAGCGTGTAAGCTTAATGTAAGCTTGAATCAAGTGTTCTAGTTTACACTTGCCCAGCTTCCATTAAGCTTGGCATTTCAAGCTTGAATCAAGCTTGAGATAGCTTAATTCCAATATCAATATTCAATAGCAAGCTTAATTTCAAGCTTAAATAATTTTCCTAATTACACGGGGCGCCGAACTCGCCCCACATATTTTATTTTGACACGCATTTTCCCCTCTACGCTGAAGTTTCAATTTAATTTCACCTGCTTCCATTGAGTGTCCGTGGCTAACCCGGGACCTTTGATTTGGGAGGCGAGCGTCATAACCACTCAGCCAACCTGAGTTGAGCTAATATGAGTAAAGTTTGAAGTGACTGTTCACACCTTTTTCTGGCGAGATCTGTTTTCCGATATGTTGATCTGTTTCTTTCATTTTTCCATTGGATGCATCAAAATTAATATAATGTTATGTGGGATTTAGAGACTCTACTAATAGGGAAATAAACATAATATAAACTTAACAGCAGCACCGAATGTGCCGAATGAGACAAACGACTGATTTTGAAATTAATTTCGTAGTATAATTGTATTTTATTTTGAAGAATTTCCATACTTGGAAATATAGAATCTTTTTTTTAATTCTATGGTCAAGTACATTTATGACTGATGATAAATTATTTTGTAGCGGCCGGAAACCGCCTCATTCTACCACCCATAAAGTGAAGTATATTAACTAACCAAATTGTGTTAATTATATTAAAATTTATTTTTAGGGCTAATTAATTAGTTAATGGAATTACTAAAGTTAATTAGATGTAAATAAAACTAAAACTCCCCTCGTGTTACATCCCATTCATTCCTTCCCCTTAGACTTTTCAATGTCCATTCTCCTTCTCGCCTACAGCGACAGATGGCGCCATCAGCGCAATAATCAAGCTAATGGATTGAAATGTCAAGCTTGTATTCATACGTCAAATTCAAGTCAATGTCAAGCTTGATTTAAGCTTATGTGCTGTCTGGGCTTAATCGAACTGGAAGTTACTTCGCTGTTAATCCTTTAAGTGTTAATGTTGCGTTTTATTAAATTAATTTCATTCCTTTTATAAAAAAAATGAATTTGAAAATGAAAGAATATATGTTTGCATGTAACTAGAAGTAAAAGCCCGTAGCAGAGGCAATTACAACGGGCGCTAGAAAAAAAAAAAAAAAACGACGAAAATGTGTCTGCACTCAATATATTTCATCTTCCTCGACTTAAAGTAATTAACTTCATATTCAGTTTTTATTATATATCCGAATCGAATGTGATGCTCTTCTGGAAACGCACGGAAATTCTTCGCATTCGAACAATTTCTTTTTGTGTACACAGCCCCTCTTATAACAATGCTTCAAGCAGACGAAAACGATTGAAATAAAAAGATTACATGTTATCTTTAAAAATTCTTTTAAACGAATTGGAATCCCAATTGTATTACGTCATTTTCTCTTGAAACAACTAATTTTGTCACGCAAATGATTAACTTTTTTTACCCGCGGAAATAAAATGGAGCTGAAAAAGATTGAAAAATAGCTAAAAATGAGGGATAGGGTGGATTTTCAGACTTTTAAGCAGATTGTTTCCTATATTTTTATACATGATTCTGAAAAATTTTCTAGCGGATCGTACAAACGGTGTAAATATTATTACGCTTTCTCTGCTTTTTAATCTATTTGAACTTTAAAAAATGCACTTTAATAATCTTCTTAGAGTAATGGCGCTAAAAGTTTTATTCTGAAGTGATTGCCCGGAACTGTTACAGAGTCAGTGAGTCAGGGATCAACTATCGTAGGATGAATGCTTACGGTTCTTTTAAGATACGTCATTCGTACGGAAGAATTTTTTATTTCAATATTTTCAACCTATTACTATGACAATCGCGCATATAAGCTCATTATATTCACAACGGCACAAAAAATTTAATCTCTATACAAAATTAAGACCATTATTTAAGCAAAATTAGTGTAACACTTTCTGAAATGGTTCTTGTGATCATAAGAGAAAAACTTAAGCAAGGTTTGAATTATTAATAATAGATTATATATTCTGCATTAAATTACATGAAAATGAATGTAAATTTTAGAGGCTTTTTTTTTCTTATTTTTAAATAAGTTTTAGAAATCAATATCTCTTATTTTGAAGAAGGGAAATGGCGACATGTACAAAATGGGTTAATTTCGTTACAATACTTCAAACTATCACTGCCCACGAATTTATTTACTGCTTACCATTGGAATGTTAAAATTAACTTCTCGTTGTCACTTTAAGGGTGACACTCAAATATAAAATGGTTTGGTTAAATGCATCATGAGATAACCTTTACTTTATCTCGAGACATAACCACTGAATTAAATATTTAAAATTATCCGAACAAAGCATCTTTCATTCATTCATGTTATGTCCTTTCAAAGAACGATTATACTCAAAGCAGGGGAAAAAAAATCTTTTAAAGAATTTTAGAGCCGTAAAAGTGTCAGAAAATAAACAAATATCACAACGAATGTTATGTGGAGCTGAAGAGTGTTTGCCGTATTTGCGTCACGCAGTGTATGTGTGCAGGGGTCTGCTTGACTCAACGAGGACTTGGCAAACGCAGTGTTTGTTTCTGTGAAATGTTTACGTGAGGGTGTGACGTAATCCACGCAAGCCTGCTAATTGGACAGTAAATATCGCTCTTATTTTATTGATGTCGGAAGTGACGAATTCTTGATGTTTATGTTTTATTTATTCATTCATTGTCTTTGTCTATCATGTCTATTATGCTTTATTTATTTATTGGTTTTGTTGCCGAAGAAAAGTTTTTCTTACGAGAATTAATATTATTTTAATGTGTTAGTAAAATTGTAATGTTAATTTTTACGCTAAGTTACACTCTCAGATTTTTTAAAATCGTATGTTGGAATACTTCTTTTATTTGGCCAATTACATATACCTTGGTGGCCCGACCAAGCCCGTCCAGCAGTGGCCTGAGCATCATAAGCGTAAAGTTTTCAAAATTATTGGGGGGGCCGGGCCCCACAAGCACATATATTCAAGTCAGTGTCGTAGCCAAGGGGGGTTAGGGGGGGGGTCATAACCCCCCGTGAGGAATTTTTTGCCATACAAAATGTATATTCTTCTCACCCTTATCATACACCCGTATACATATATATGAGTTGCAGAAGTGGTAACACCCCCCCCCTTATGAAAAATTTCTGGATACGCCACTGATTCACGTACATATAACTTAGTCATAGCTGCCAACTACTACGGAATATAATTAACCACTTTTTCTACATGATTTTTTGGCTTAAAATATAGCAAAATTTTTGTGCTGCGCGCGCGAGCTGGTTACTATTTTGAAAAAATAATTAAAAAATATACTGTTTGTAAAAAATGATTAATTATATTCCGTAGTAGTTGGCAGCTATGACTTACTATATATAAGTGTAAATTATTGGAGGCGCTCGAGCTCTATGGGTCTATAGAATTCTACACCTGTGTACCAGTGCCGGATTAACAATATAGCAGATTTAGCAATTGCTACGGGCCCCGCGCTTTTGGGGGCCCCGCGCCTTTACCTTGAAAGTTTTCGTCTTTCCCCCTCAAGATCTAGCTTTTTTGACACTTTCCAACAAGGTAGAAAAGTTTTTAAGATTTCAGTTTGTCTGTCTGTCCGTCCTTGACTCGCGTCAATAGGCATTGATTTCTACGAAATTTATATATGTTATTCTTATCTGCAGTACCATGTACCCTATTGTAAAGGATCTATGTAGCATTTATAGATTTTTTTTCTACAGGAGCACTCAAATAAATAGTCCCAATACATTGCGCTCTATGGGACGTTATTCTTTAAAGCGTATCACCCTACTAACTACAAGGGGTGATCAAATGAAAAGGTACGAAACGACACTTTGGGTACAAATGTAGACTTTATTCAAAATATACACCACAGGCCTGAGCACGACGATCCCACTGACGAACAAGCCGCAGGATTCCTTGTTCCCAGAATTCCTGTGGCCGTGACGAGACCCAGTCCGTTACAGCGTCCTTGAGTACGTCGTCCGAGTTGAAGCGCTTCCCTTTCAGGTTTCTTCAGTGGAACCAACACATGGAAATCGCAGGGCGACATGTCCGGACTGTAGGGCGGATGGTCCAACGTCTCCCACTTGAACGTGGCCAGTTCCTTGGCGAAAACGGACATTCCATTTTCTCATTGACTTGTGGGACACACAGCCTTCCCAGTATACGATCATCCTCCTGCGATGAATAGTGGCTGGTTTAACACCTTCCGCTGTCAGAAATCGGATAACGCCTCGCTGCCCCTAAATCGCCGAATTTTGCAATGTGAATACCATCCTGTCCTCACACGCACTGCCGCGTCAATTGGACGTAGGAGGGTGCTTTTTACAAGAGCTTCTGCTCTCTCCTGCGGGCCCCCGCATGTTCCTATCCACACAAAAGGCACGAATCGCATTCCTAGATGTCTCGCTACGTGCTCTCATAGCTGCATGGACAAATATGATAACGGTTAGGTTGTTGCGACGTTTCGTACCTTTTCATTTGATCACCCCTTGTAGTTGCGCTGAACCCTGACTTCAAGATAAAACTTTTTCCTCTATGACTGCAAAAAGATTACAAAGTCAAGGACAAAAAACCTAACTTCTACATCGTTTGTACGATCCGCTTGAAATTTTTCACAAGTTTGTAAAAAAATATAGAAAACAATCTGTCAATTTTAAAAATCTGAAAATCCACCCGTTCCTTCATTTTTAAGCGATTTTTCGCTATTTTCAGCACCATTTCGTTTCCGAGAGTCAGAAAAATTGAATCATTTGCGTGACAAAATGGCCTGTTTTAAGTGAAAATGATGTCATACAATACGTTTAAAATAATTTCTCCGATTACACAGTTTATTATTTTTTTCCCCACAAATAAATCGTCTATTGGATATTCGAATGTTTATGTATACAAAACGAAAGCTTTCGACTGCGAAAAGATTCCGCGCGTTTCCAGATGAGCATGAAATTCGATTTGGGTCTGTAATAAAAATTGAATATGAACGTATTTATTTTAGGTGGATGAAAATTAAATATATTGAATGAAAGACAAATTTCCTTAAAATGTTTTTTCTCTCGCCCGTTGTAATTGCCTTCACAACAGGCTTTGACTTCTAGTTTTAGAGATATTCTGCTCTTTGAAATGAAACAAAATTGAATGTTATTAAGGATTACAAAATGAAGCTTTGCATCGAAAATAGTGGCTGTATAGTTAAAAGTTTTTCTATACGGGAGCACTCAAAATAATTTCAATACAATACGGTCAATGGCAGTTTAGAGACAGGCATCTATTTTAAGCATATAATACTATCCTGCAATATGATTAGCTAATAATCCGACGACGATCGTGTGCCTCCTTCAAAATTTGAGCCAAAAGCCGGCACTGTTGGCGACTTTTGCGATAAATTGCCAAATTGGGTGCGAAAAAAATGCTTTGAAAAATGAACCGAACTTGGCGATATTTTTATTATTTTACGGTAAATTGAAAAAGGTATTTACGTATTATCCCGGCGGTCATTAACGCCAAACTATTTTTTCCTCAAATTTCCTGGCAAACTGTTGGCAATCGTATTCCGAACCATCAATAATTTCATGTGTCCGGCATTTATCTTTGCGAAAAAGTTGCTCGTCTTGGCGGATCGCCTGGATTGTAGTACCTAGAAAAATGTCTGATGTAATTATATTAAGCTATGTCGATTTCTTTGGAAATTTTGAAAAGTCGTTACTCGCACTTTAATTAACTGATTTATTGTATTGTGTTTTGTTAAGGGCTATGTGCCTAGGAGTATGAGGGGGTCTCCGACCGACGAAAATTTGTTAATGCATTAGAACCCAAAACGGGTTAACGTCCTTATGATTTCGGTTATTTGTCTGTTCTGATGTCCACCCATCCAGTGTTCTAACTGCTGTGGATATACATCGATTTGTGCGAAATTTATGTTTTATCTATGTACAGTACCACCTACCATATTGAAAATGGTGTATGTAGCATTTATAGTTCTTTTACAGGAGAAAAAAATCCAATGTATAGCACTTGTTAAAAAACAGAACTAAAAGAGGCGGGGGGGGGTCGGGGGGGGTCTCCCCCTGTATCTGTTGATACAGGAATGACTGAATCAACAGTCATTCTTGAAAACATATTTTAGAGATATTCGATTTTTGAAAGAAAACAAAGTTGGCATATATATTACCAAGGCTCTCAAAATGATGCTCTCCATTGAGAATAACGTCCGTATTATTAATAGTTCTACAGGAGCACTCAAAAGTATTCCCATTGCAGTCTGTGGCATTTGAGAGACACTAATACATGCACAAGACAATGAGTATAAAATTTTTATATTTTTCAGTTAAACGCTAAAAAAAATTAAAGGTCTTTTACAGGGTCTCATAAAATTGCATTTATAGTGATAATACAACATTTTTTTATCTACGAAATCTCGCTAGTTTTCACTAAAAGACACAGCAGATTTGGCGCAAAAATACTTTGTATTGGAAAGTGTTTTATAATCTATGAGCTTGGCATGATTTATCTTTCTTGATTTTTTAAGGCAACAGATAAATTTTGTAATTCTTTTTTTCTTTTTTCTTTCTTTTCATTTTCATTTATTTATTTTTTGGATAAGACAATTTCTAAAGCTCTATATAGTGGAACTGTAAATCAGTTGTAGACAACTCAGTGAAAGAATATATGTATAACTCGGCTGTTCGAGCCTTGTCAATGGGAGACCCCTGTGAACCCTCCTAATTTTGTAGTTTCATTATTGCCATATTAAAACGGCATTAATGGACTATGTCATTTTATCTCTCATCTATCGTGTATTTCACCTGGTAACCCCATGTTGAAATTTTTAGGATTGTAACCTATTTATAGAAAAATACATGTGATGCACATTCTACAGCTTAGTAAATATTGTAACAATAGATTAAAGCTCTTGTGAACTAATAGTATTTAAATATATGTGAAACTAGCTGAAGTACCCGTTCTTCGCACGGGAATGAATGGACTCTTTGATATTAATATTTGTTGTGATTACTATTTATTGTAATAAAGAGATATAGCAAAATGGATATCGCGTTATATTGTGTTCAATAATCATGCATACTGAATTTCAAGGCAATCGTTTTTACGGTGCAGAAGGCGATGCGGCGTAGCACAATCTAGTGGCGAGTTTTAGCAAAACGGATGCGGCAAAAATATTCTTCGCATTCAGATATCGATGTATACGAATTTTCATGACGATCGGCTGAATAGTCTTGAAGTTCATGTGTTGACGCGACATCTAGTGTCAAGTTATAGGAAAATGGATCGTGCCAAACTCTTCCCCGTGTTCAAATATCTATGTATACCTATTTTCATAGCGATTATTCGCACAGTCAAGAAGTGATACACTGCAGGGCCATCTAGTGGTTAATTAAAGTAATGATTTGCTACAGCGCCGTCATGTGGCAAGTTATAGCAAAATGGATAACGCCAAAATATTCTCATTGTTCAAATAGCTATGTATACTGATTTTCATAGCCACCGTTTGAATGGTCAAAAATTTGGCCTGCTGCAGCGTCATCTAGTGGCGAGTTAAAATAATAATGCATTGCAGTGCCATCTAGTGGTGAGTAACATCAAAAGTAACGCAGTTAGAATATATTCTTCGTTCTCAAATGTGTAAGTATAAAAAATTTTATGCCGATCAGTCGAACGGTATAGAAGTTGATGCGTCGCAGCGCTATTTAGGGGTAAGTTACAGCAAATGGATAGTGAAAAATATTCTCCGTGTTCTAATATTTGCGTGTACCAAATTTCATCGAAATTTGTTGGACGATATTCGCATAGCAAACGGCTAAACGGAATAGAATTCGACGTTCTGCTGCGCCACCTAGTGAAAAGTTAGAGGAAAACGGATAGCATAAAAACCTTCTCCATGATAAAAGACTTAGGTGAACCAAATTTCATGGTGATCGGTGAAACGGTGCTGGAGTTTTTCAACCTCCTACACACATATCAACATTCATTTTTATCTATAACCAGTCTTATTATACGTATATACCAGTCTCAAGTAAAATCCAGTTTCAAATCTAAGCCTCGCCAAAGTGCCAGCATACGCCATTTTGCAAGAGTTTTTTCAGGGAATCATTCGAAGCATTGACTTAGCAGCAATCAAAATGGGAAATGGTTCGACCGCCAGGCATTTATTTGAAAAGTGGAATCCCTTAATACAGCCGCATTTTTTAAATTATCAACTATAACATGTTTTATTCATCGTTACCTCGATGTACTAAATGCGAAGATTTCAATTTTCTGAAATTTGGCGGATTTCCCCCAAGTTAAATCAATGTACTCAATTGGCGAGAATTCTGAAGCTACATCGCTTGAAATGCCCTAATAACTGCATTATTTCTGCACGGATAGTTAAAATTTAATGCTGTGTTCTAAGAAAACCTATACACTTGTTTTCAAAAATGCTATTCCCTTAAGCTCTCAGTAAATTGAGCCTAAAACTGTGCAAACCGCTAGAACTCACACTCTAAAAATCGGCCTATCAGACATTTTATTTTTCGCCAAACTAAAAAAAATTACATATTAGTCTCGGATATCTTCGATCCTCATTGTTTTGCGTATAAAACATTTCATTCCTGCTCTCATTTCTTATGCGCACACGATATTATAATTAAAAAAAATAACCTAAAAAAATAAACTAAAAAAATCATTATTATTCTTTTATTTTTACTTTAAGAATTTAAAACATTTTATTCGGCAAAATCGCCACACATGGCAACCAAGATGCTTATTTCACACACTTTTTTCACTACAGGGGTTAATATTACGTAAAGCTTTCTGCGTGGAGAACATAAAAAATCTCTTAAATTCCGGGAACGGAAATTAAGGGAACCCTTCAGGAGGAAAACGTTTTTAAGTGGAGTTTCAAAGTTTTAAAGTGGACTATCATTTATTCTATATTATTTTACATATCTGTGTAAAATTTTAGGCTGACAGGTCCATTTTTGTGGAATTGTATACTACCCAAATCAACAAATTGACAAACAGAATTTCATTTTTATTTATAAGATAACCTACGCTTGTTTTTAAAAATACCCTCTCATTAAATTGCGCCAAGCGCTAGAATCATAGAAAATCTGACACACTTTCAGATTTTTAAATACGCACTAAAGTTCTGTATATAAAAAGAGTTATAATCCATGGGTCTTCCCTATTTTCGTTCCTTCTTTCATTAAGTTGGAAAGTGTATCATTATTCATGAGTGTGATTAAACAAAATTAAAATTGATATTTCTAACATCCTTTTTTCTGGATGTAATACATTAGATGCAGAAAAGCTGCTCTGAAAAATGCACAATTCCAACTGAATGAAAATTTCAAAAACTTATACGCAGGTGTATTCATAACCCAAATAGCAGACGATTAAATTACGATAAATAGCGCCAAACGTTAGAATCCTGCTCAAAATCGCGAGAATGCTGAAGATAGATCGCTTGAAATCCCTTAATAACTGCATTATTTTCGCAGGGATCATTAAAATTTAACGCTGTATTCTAATAAAACCTTTGTACTTGTTTTCAAAAATTCGTTTCCTTAAGCTCTCAGTAAATTCGCCAAGCCGGAAACTGTGCAAACCGCTAGAACTCACTTTCTCGGCATTTGAGCCATTTTATTTTTTCGCCAAACTAAAAAATTTTAACATATTAGCCTCGGAAATCTTCAATTCTTATTGTTTTGCGTATAAAACATTTCATTCCTGCTCCGATTTCCCATGCACACGATATTATAATTAAAAAAAATATAACCTTACGAATATAAACTAACAAAAAAAAAATCATTATTATTCTTGTATTTTTACTTTGAGAATTTAAAACATCTTATTCGGCAAAATCGCCACACATGGCAACCACGATCCTTATTTCACACTTTTTTCACTACAGGGGTTACAATTACGGAAAGCTTTTTGCGTGGAGAACATAAAAAATCTCTTAAATTCCGGGAACGGGTGGACTTTCAAAGTTTTAAAGTGGACTATGATTTATTCTATATTATTTTACATATCTGTGCAAAATTTCAGGCTGATAGGTCCATTTTTGTGGATTTGTATACAACTCAAATCCACAAACAAACAAACAAACAAACAAACAAACAAACAGAATTTCATTTTTATTTATAAGATATACTTGTGATGTATATTCTACAGCTTACGAAATATTGTAACAATAGATTAAAGCAGTTGTGAACCAATAGTATTTAAATAAACGGATGAAATTTTTAAACAATCATTTTATCAAATAAATGCAACCTTACGGAGCTTATAGAAAACGGCGGTTTACGTAACACATACTAACATTTTCAGCGGACATTTATTCTTACTTTTATGTCGCGTTTTCGTAACGCATTTTCGTGTCTTATTTTTATGTCACATTTTCAAAAGGGGGTGAGAGATAAAATGACATAGTCATTAATATATTTAATGTGGCTGTTGCATGCCTGCATTATTTAGTCAACTCATTACCTAGGCGAAACTGAATGAGTATTCTAAAGTCAGCAATAAGAACACACACAAGAGTATATCCAACAATACTGTGGAACAAAAACACGGTTCTCAGTAAAAAATTTCAGGGAGCATCCAAAAGGGGGGAAATAAAAGAAAGACAGAAAGAAAGGCTGTATCATTATCTTTTCGTTGACTAAAAGCGAAACTCGGACAAACGGAGGAGGGGGTATCCAGATCCTTGCACCACCCACCTATGGCCTTTAGAAAATGGATTCCTTATCAATAATGTTACATTTTTGTCTTTATTTGAAGAATGAATCCAGAAATAAACAAAATATAGAAAGAAAACTAAGTGCCGAAACAAAAAAACAGACTCAGGGTCTGATCAAGGTCGGATTAAAGGGAGGGGGTCGGAGGAGGTGACCGCCCCTCCCGAGAAAAATGAAATTAATGTAAACAATCCCAACTTACTTCCATAAAATTTATATATATATATATGTGAATCTTCCATCCAAGCCTCCACCCACAAAATTGTATTAATTCGTCAGTGGGCCGGATTATTCATTTGGCTGTAGTCTATCTGTCCCGATCATTTCAGGGACTTTTCAGTAACAAGTCGAAAGAATTTTTTAATGAAGTTGTATAATCAAACTTTTTCAAAATGACTCAATAGAACGGAAATATTTGTGGCTATTTCTGAAGATGTTCTCTAGAACGCGAGTTGACCTTCTGCATTTCCCCGAGAGCTGAGATCCATAGGATTAAGGTTGTAGGAAAAACACGCCGCATAATCAATAATAATCCCCCACGAAACAATAATTTTTATTTAAATATTGGACATAAAGTTATTTTGTTTTGCAGTAAATATGAGGATGGTATTTTAAACGGATGTTGGGCAGCCCCAAAGTTCTTTTATTTTACAGTAAAGGCATTTTACAGGCATCCACGGCATTTTACGCCAAAGCCACACATCTAAAAGGTATTTTACAGTGTGGCTTTGGCGAAATTTTAAGGTGTACTAGGGTGTAAACTATCTTAGAAGGCTTTTGGTAGTTGGCTTGCTTTGTTTTTACTTAATTATTTATTTTACATTTTACAATATTTAAACAGAGGCGAATTATTTTTTGAAACAATAATAATATATAGAATGAAAGTCATTTTTTTATAGTTGGGGAATCCACTATTACGATAAATTATCTTATTAATCTCGGAAATTAACCACGTTAAATATGAAAGAATTGATTTTTGGCCGGTCGAAACCACAGGTCAAGTGCGCGAATGCAAGTACGTTCGTTCAAATAAAATAATTAGAACAGAGAGGATCTTCGCACGGTCGGGGTATCCGAGAAGCCATAACCTCAGGCAAACTGAAAACAAAAAGAATTCTCGGATACTCTTGACCCGCAAAGAAACTCACAAATTACTTGTCACATTTAAGATTATTATGTCTTGCAAAAACATTTGAACGTAATACGATAATGAATGTTTTATCCGAATTTTTTATTATTTATTATATATAGATTATTCTATTCCTCTTATAAAGATTTTTTTTGAGCAAAATATTTTATATCATTTTAACGAAGATAAGTTGAAAAGTAATGTACATATGCTTGTAGAACACTAACGAAATGACCTTTAGAAGTGTTCCAAGCGGTATGTGGAAGTAACAGTCCCCCTGTACAAGCGTGTACAGTTTAAATGCCTTCCGTGTATGCAGTATATTTTGAATGGTGGAGGTATTATTGTGCTAGATCTATCTATCCCCAGTTCGATTTCTTATGAATTAACCCATTAAATAAATTAAGAGAAGTTAAAAATATGTAACCTATAATTAGTAAAAACCGTCCAGATAATGAAATAATTTTACAAGCATGTATTTTTATAGGGGAAAAAATAGTGTTTAAGTGCACAGTTTAAAGTACATATTGTTTTCGATGGTTTTAAAAATTTTACAGAAACAATTATTATTTTATCTGTGTAAACTTGTCTAGTTATATGTTTGCATATGGGAAAGGTGGGAAGTGTTAGAAATTCCAAATATATATCCATGAACATTAACATTCATTTAAAAAAAACCTGAGTTGTACGAATAAATAGCTTTAAACATCGCCAGTCTCACTATCTATTTGCCCCCCCCCACTTTATTTTGACGGGAATTTTTTCCGCACACTAATTTACTTGGAGAAATTTATTTGTCTAATGTTAACTCAAATTTGTTCATTTTGAATCAAGAAAATTCGTAAAAGTTGTGTTTTATTTTATTATCGTACAAAACCTACAGATTAGTTCACCCAAGGTGGAGGAAGGGCTGGGATAAACCTCTCGCAAATATAACACGTGGGACCTTTTAGTTTTGTTTACATCTAATTAGCATTAGTAATACCATTAATTAGCACTAAACATAAATTGTAATATAATTAGCACTATTTATTTTCTCATTTAATTTAGCTCTATTACTTTAATGTGAGGGTGAACTCCTCCCCCTATATATATATATATGTATAGGTGCGTCACTGACCAGGGGGCCCCTTGGTAACATTTGCTACGGGCCCCGCGCTGTCTTAATCCGGCACTGCTGTGTACGGTAAGTATCCATCTTAGTATCTTCCTACCATGTTATTAGTTATAAATAGAAGCAAAGTAAAAAATCCAAAGGAAGAAAAAAAAAACATTTTCGATGAGATAGTGCATTTTAGACACATCTGAACTTTTCTTCATTTCATACTTTACATTGCATAATCTTATTTCAATTAGCCAGAGCCTAGCGAGGGCAGCTTATAGTAACATTGTGTGTTACGTGGCGTCACAATGAATACTAAATCATGATTGAAATCAAAAGAAGAACATTTTTAAAAGTCCAAGTAAGGGTTTTTTTAAACGTTTGTAAATGGCGTGAAATACTTTTTTTATGTTAGTATTAATTAGTTTTCTGTATTTAGAGGTAAATTATTGGGTGGGCTCAGCCCCTATTCACAATTTATTGGGGGGGCTCGAGCCCCACGGGCCCATATAACTCTACGCCTATGCTGAGCACTAAATTCCGTTCCGATAAGAACACGGCAAGTCAAGCAGCATCCGGCTTGGCCAGTGCTTCGAAGGGTCAACTCCCTCCCCTAGTAGCACAACTAGTTCAAGAAACGTTCAGAGGATGTTTTTTCTACGTCCTTGAACATTTTTTTGAACTAGCTGTGCTACTAGGGTCTCGGCTCGACTGCTGTGGGACGACAGTAAACGCTAATGGGAACTGGTGCACTTAAAATACGTCGTGGCTCCAATGTCCTCCATGTTTAACGCTACCTCTGGGGGTGGTAGTTGGTCCCTCATCTGGAATTGGTTCAAAATTAGGGACCAACGAGCAGAAGTCCATCTTCTATTCGTGGACACCACAAGAAGAACAGCAATAATACAGCCCACTCCTTCAAAACCGAATTCGAGTGTAAGCTAAATTTTCTGTCATAATTATGGGAATAACGTTATTTTTTTCAATCACACAATTCGAAATAAATATGAGAATTGACTAATACATTTTTAACGATGCACTTTTTAGGAAAAGCTACACTTTATATATCAGAGAAAAAAGAAAAAGAAAATTTCTTTTACGCGGGAATATGTTTTAAGGTTTACAAAAATATCAGTGAAAACATTCTTAATATCCTGTAAAACCTTTTTAACAAATGCACGATTCGGCTTATCGTATTACACTTCTTCTTTTTTAAATTATTTAACAACTTTTTACCTACAATCACTTATCTATTTGTTTATTTATTTTGTCTATTGGTATATTTTATATTTAATTATCACATTAACAGAGGCTAACTTTCTACTATCTACTTATTATTTATTCCACATGTATTTCAATATAATATAAAATGAGTAAAAGTGAACTGTTAAGCTTACACAGTTAAATTAATAATCAAACATTAAGTATAGACTTTAGCAAAAGAAATCGATTTATTCTGAAATTTCCTCTTCTCTAAAACTATTTTTATGAGACACGGCTATATCCAGTTCCGTGACAACACAATGGCCGAGTGGTAAGACATTAAACATGGTAAATGGCTAAAGTGTTTAAGTCCCGTTTTCTGGCTTTTCGCGTGGCTGTCTATCTAATAGAGCTATCACACTGAGAAAAATCCGATCAACTTTCCTTGCAAATCAAGTTTCCGGCCGATTTCCTCCGCCGTTACCTTGACGACCGCGAACTCCAACTTTTTCTTTTCCGAAGGAAAAAATCCGAGTCGGACGAAATTTCGGCCAATCAGAGTACTTCTTCCTGCTACGTCATAAGCAATTTCGAGCAATGGCGACTACTACTATGTTCGAAGCTTGGCTCATGTCAGAATCACGTGTCAATAAAATTATGGCCGCGTTCAAGTGGACTTTGGAATTAGAGATTGCTGCCCATCCGATGCTGCCGAAATGACTGCCGATCCGACGTAAATATACCAACGCACGATAAGTAAAATAAGAACCTGCAAGCCAAATCAGCGATGCGATGACTATTTGGCGTCGGAGACAGTTTGTTTACTTTTGCAACCCTTAAAGATAACCACACCTTCAAGTCCGTCGAGAAAGTTGGTCCAGCTCGGAGTTGCTCGGATTTTCCCTTTAGTGAGATACCGGCATAATGGTCTGGAGTGTTGGTCGGTTTTTCTCTAGATGTAACATGAATACTCGTTAGAAGCCCTTTAAAAGTCCTTTGACCAAGGCACCCCTCACCCCATAGACAGTCTACTTGTATCTTAGCTAAAAGTTAAACATTGGCGCAATAGCCCACCTGCGGGCCAAGGCCTGCGCTGCCCAATCACGCCTTCGTGACTATGGACTCTGGGGTCGGTCAGGTGGTCAGCCTGACGCGAAGCCTCCAGTTTTTAACGACCCACTCAAGGGATGAAAGGGTGAGTGAACCTTGCCCAGCCCGGGAATCGAATTTCGGACCTGTGCACCGCAATGCGCTAACCGTTCCACCACTGGGCTTCTCTTTGACTGAACACAGGTATTAAATGTTTCCAACTCTGTAGCGAGGTTGCATGATCACTTTGTCATTAGCATTGATAAAATGTTTGTCTCCGTCCAAAGCTAAATTTAAGTAAACTATACTAAAACAATCTTAAACTACTCTTTAACTGTTTTTTATTTATTTATTTATTTTATCTTGAGATTGCTTAACCCACTGGATACAACTTAAGTCAATTGACTAATTTTGATACATTTTTAGGTTGTGGGGAGGGGGGGGGTCCCTCTCAATTTTGCTTAAAATAGATTAAAATGTACGGGTGGCTGAACAAAATGCTGTTTCAGATGATATCTTACTGTGTGAAAAATTGCTATTAACTTTATTCTAGCCTTTTTATCAAGAAAGCTTTACAGTTATGTAAGCCCTGTTTTTTAGCTAGATTCAATGACCGCCACTGCTTATTTCCGTTTAAAGCTTGAGGCAAGCATTTCATAATCGGACTCAGAAGCTGATAGTGTGTTATAATTTTACACAAAGAGACAATGCGCTTACAATTTAGAACTAAGTTACGATTAATTAATGACTATGTCATTTTATCTCTCAACACCCTTTATTGAAAAATGTGTCCCAAAAATGCGGCAAAAAAAAAAGCGACATAAAAGCATGCGACATAATTTTACATGTATTTAAATACTATTAGTTCACAACAGCTTTAATCTATTGTTACAATATTTCGTAAGCTGTAGAATATGCTTCACATGTATTTTTTACATATATTTAAATACTATTAGTTCACAACAGCTTTAATCTATTGTTACAATATTTCGTAAGCTGTAGAATATAAATCACATATATTTTTCTATAAACAGGTTACACTCATAAAAATTTCAACATCGGGTTACCAGGCAAAATACGCGAAAGATGAGCGATAAAATGACAAAGTCAATTAATGTCGTTTTAATATGGCAATAATGAAACTAAAAAATTAGGGGGGTTCAGAGGGATTTCCCCCTGACGAGGCTCGAACAGCCGAGTTTTTTATATTTATTTATCACTGAACAGTTCCCAAGGTGAAGTCTTCATATCAAAAATGTAATGGCTTCTCTTACTTAATAAGTAAGCGCTGGCATGTGTACCGCCAGTGAAATGCTTACCTGCTTTTTATTTTATAAATCAGTTGTTTCATGAACAATTTCTCTATGTTTCGTTTATACTCCGAAATTTTTAAAAACTAATCTTACTAGAATATAAAGATTCAGAGGACTGCAAATTACGTCGCGGTCACAATTACGGCTTTTATGCCACTTGAATATTAAACAGGCGATTTAGAAAAAAATATTGTTGAGTTTTTATAGTGTTGTCTTAGTGACTTATAAGCCTATGATTCCACTAGAATAGTAAAGAGGCTATTTTAAGGAATATACTGTTGAATGTGAATCAGTGCAGTTGATGGAAATTTCAATGGCTTATAGGGCTATGACCTCGCTTGAATATATAAAAAAGAGAATTACGGATAAAATACTGTTGACCATAAATAAAAAATACTGATTCGTTGAACAGAACTGAACTGTGAACAGATATCATTCACTTCATTTGAATATAAAATTAGAAGCTAGAAGAATTTTTTACATTATTACTAAAGATACAATCTTTTTCTGAGTCTTGTAATAAATATTCACACAAAACAAAATGTGTGCAATCAGGGGTTTTCGGGTATTTTCTTCTTACCTAATATTTTAGAATAGTTTAGATGTCTTAAGAATTGTGAAATCAAAAATAATATAAACGGCTTTGAAATTTTGATACGTGAGATAGTGACAGTTTGCGAATAAGTTTCGTGCGTTATCACTGCAAAACAAAAACAGGCAGAAATATTACATATTTATTGCAAAAAGGTTTTCAAAAATATATATCGTTAACTACCGGTACTCAATTCGGACTTTTAAATTCGGAACCATAATTCGCATTTCGAAATAAAATATTTACTGCCACAAGAAAATCTTTATCTCGGACATTCTGCACATGCGCATTTGAATCATTTTACGCTCTAGATTTGTTTGTTTTTCCTTTCATAGAGAGCGCCACTAAAATTTTAATGCTTCGTTTTAGCAAACACTTCGACATTTCAGTAAACTAACTGAAGTCTTGTTCCGTGTAGTGGCTTAATATTCATCTTTTATCCAGGGTCTTCAGTTCGAAAAGTTTCAGTTGGCTAAGCTTCAATATATATCCTACATTTTTGGGGGGTCCAAAATTGGTGATAAATGTAATGTTCGACCTTTTTCTGGAAATGCGAATGAATTCTCTGCTACATTCTGTTTTTAATCTTTTTCACAACGTTTTCGTTACATTTTAATATTTTGTTGTTGTTATTTTTATGTTTTCCGACTATTTTTATCATTAAAATGAAACGAGTGGGTTGAGGATTCGGAGTCCCCCCCCCCCCCCCCCTTCACATAAAAAGCAATTGTTAGTTAATATTTTTGGAATTTATGTTGTTTAGATTCTTACCTCTAAATTCTTGAAATATATATTGAGATTTTATTAGTGTATCCAGTTAGAAAACGCGAATTTGCGGCCATCAATTCTTAGTTAATTTTCTTGAAATTAAAATGTTGTTTAGATTCTTAACCCTCAAAGTATTTTGACAAATATTCACATTTTATTAGTGTCTCCGGTTGGAAAATATGTTTGGAAAGACGATTTCGCAGCTACTTTGTTTTCTTGGCGCCGTCAAAAACAGCATTTTTGGCTCCAAAAATCAAAGTAGGATGTATATTGAAGGTTGCCAAAACAACAAAGGGTTAATGAATTAGTCTTGAATATTAACCCCCTTGTATACATTTGGTGACTACGTTGCGTTCGACACTTGCTTTACGCCGCCCAGGCGGTGTAGTGGCTAGCGAGCCCTACTACCATCCTTTGGGCCCGGGTTCGACTCCCGGCTTTGGGCGTGGATGTAAAATTGTCAATTGTACTTTGATATGAATAAATATGATTGTGTACTTATGAGCAACTGAGATGACAGCCATGAAAGTGCTATAGATCTCGAAAAACTGTGTCTTTCAAACTCAAACTTGCTTTCCCTAAATAACGAGATTGACGTACGTTCCGTCATTCAAACAGGACAAAATTCAGCACATTCTTTCTTGCTCCTGGCAAGTGTGATTTGTAACAATTATAGTAGGACGTTTCTTCCAGATTTAGCCATTTTGTGGCTAGATCTGGTCATGATGTCTGCTCCGAAGAAAAAGTTATTTAAATAAATCTGTACTCAAGGAGTAAAGTAATAGTTAGGTAATCTCCACCCTTGTCAATAAAACCTTTGTGTCTATTTATTCGCCAGATGTGGAAAGGTTCCTGAAGTTTTAAAGTAAATTGCTGCTCCATATTTTGGTGGTAACGTTTTAATTTATTTTTCAGACTAGATATCTGTTCTTTTGAGTGCAGCATTCCGCATGCCTGCACAGCCTACATAATGGCTTACTTCACAGTCTTGCATGCTGCAGATTAGAACCCTTAGACTAACATAGCTGGTTAGTGAAACGTAGCAATAATTGAATTTTCTGTTTGTTCCTTTCAAAAACAATTGAACTAAAATCATAAAACTGTTGAATTTGTTTCTTTTAAAAACTATTGAATGATTTAAAAAACAAACTAATGATGTTGAATACTCGAAAAAATTCATAGTGTTTCTTCACAAACTGGACTTTTCACTTTCAATAACAGTAAATCTGTATGTTTCATGCAACTTCCATTAAAAAATTCTTCAACAGAAAAACTACCATAAGCCGAGACGCTTTCCAAGTTGGTAAATATTGCAAAATACCGCATGTTGAAGATTTTCCTCTAAATCTTTCATAACTCTTAATCTGATGACCGTTTGTAAAATCGCAATAATATATCTTGTAAAAACTCAATTTTTTCATGTCTCCTGAGTAATTTTACTACCTAAAAAGATATTTAAATGTTGAATTATATCTTAACAGATCAGTATCGACTGATAACTTGAGGATCATAGAAACAGAGACATCAAACATCTGTTGCTGATATTCATTGGTTGTTTAACCTTACATCATCCATCATACAAAGGCCACCCTACAGTAATGTCCTTGTGTTTCCATAATATACAGACATAAAACAGAATTACGGAAACATATTATTTTCGTTGCTAGGGTAACCAAAAGTCTGCTTTTTATCTCTTTTGTGTTTTCGCAAACAAGGGAATATACATGCTGTTCATGTGCAACAAAGGACAAGTACCGTCAAGTAAGTAAGCGAAGAAAATTGTTGTAACTCAATCGTGTTTTTTCATGTATAGTGGCTTTTTGAAGCAACGAATCGCCTTTAAAAACTTTTTCACCAGTTAATCGATTATAGTAAATATCGATAAGAAAAAAATAATTTCGGTTTTTCGTATGTGAGTATTTTCGCCTTGCCTAAACTACTGAAGCTATAATACGAAATTTGGCAGGAATGACAGGTTTACATTGCAGGTGCTCGATAACGAGAGGATTTTCCAAAATTTATAACGTATGGCTAGGAGGCCAAAGTGTTATTTTCACATATCTCATTGTCTCAAAGAAACAAAGAGATATCTATAAAATTCTTGCTGTAAAATATAACACAAACGAATACTTAAAAATCAATTTCAGAACATTTTGAAATTTGCCCTCTAAGAAGTCGTGGCCGGCTTGGAAAATCAAACGATTGTTTGTAGGGGGAGGGAGAAAGTCAGAGGTCCTATCCCAGGAAGATATTGTATTTTAGTGTTGAACCACCTCCACGTTATACCAGAACGTAAATCATCGCGGTAATAAACAGGGTGTTCCAAAAAACTGACATGGGCTTTATTCCTCTTCCAGAGTTACATGGGGCCCCACAATGGTCGAGTGGATAAGACGCTGAACATGATTGATGGCTGAAGTGTGAAGGCCCCTCGTTCGAGTCTACCGCGCGGCTGTCGATTAAAAAGTCTGGTTTAGGTCGATTTCTTCCAGGTATCACGTGAATATGCGTTAGAACCCCATAAAAAAGTCCTCCGATCAAGTCACCCCCCCTTTCATCCTCGTTGGCAGATGCCCCAGTGTAGGCTTTGCCAAAACACACAAATACAGCATTACAGATAATACTGGGGGCTAGGACTCGGGGCGATGTTGAACGATGGCGTCAACCTTGTGACGCCTATGCCACTCATAAAGGCCCGAAGAAGCGCTCTCGAATTTTTTACAGTGTCTTTATAATGCCGAAAGGGCGCGTCCAGTCCAGCTACAGCTCTTCTAGAAACTACGGAATCCTTGAACGAGTGGCTAATAACTTCCATCGGCATGGTTTGCCTGAATGCGACTCCCATTTACGGTACAGGACTCTGTTTCTCAAGTGAAGCGAATTTCACAGCCCGATTCCAAGTACTGCTTCGTAGCCAGTATTGCCCGGTTAAATGACGATATTTCTTGCCAGCTGGGCCCCAACGCTGAATTTTTCTATAAACTCCAAAATCGATTTGATTTCGCTATCAGCCAACTGTTCTGCCGTGATTCATTCGTTATCCCAGGAGTCTTGAAAAGGTACAATATCTATGAATATTGAATTTTTATTTGGTTTTAACCATTTTATCCAATTTTGTATTCATTTACCTTACATTTGAGCCAGACTTTGCTATTGGAATAGCATTACACCCAAAAGGCAGTAGAACAGATTTTTAAAAATCAGTAGGTTCAATATTTTTATTTTACGTTTTTATATTCTTGTGTGTTCTCGTATTTTATTTTCTTTCTTTTTTTCTTTTAACTTACTGCCCTCTTTTAGCTAATTTCTTCTCCCCCCCCCCAACTCCAATTTTATTTTCCGTGTTGATGTTTTTTAAACTTTTTTCTTTCTTTGGAATAGCAACTTGCCCTGTTGTTTACCTCTAGTTCTAATCTTCTTGCCTATGTGTACGGTGTCCAACTGAGAAAAGGTGAATCTCTTATACCCCAAGAAACGATCGACTTGTGGCAGTTTTTATTTACGTGTATCATTTCACAAAGTTATTAGTAATTTCACCTTTAAAAAGCCGTTCTTGTTACATGATACATATGTAAATCTTATTCTATTATTCATTAGCTTATAAAAATATTTTATTAGCACACTTCAGAATAATGACTGCAATAATTGATTCGAAAGCCCCGAAAGCTGTCTTTTCCCATGACGTCAGTAAGGTAGTTTAAAACAAAGAGCAAAATAAAAGAAAAACTGAAAAACATGCTTCAAGGTTAACTAGGAAAAAATTTATTCGCAAAATACAATGTAAACATACCACTATTTTCGTGAAAAATATCGTTCCACGAGTTTAAATTTTGTGTCTAGTTTTTTTGCTCCATTCTTTTTAAAAACACTGCTTTTTTAGTAAACACCTAATCCATCAAATTCACGTCATTCAAAAATAAACTTTAAACTTTGATCTCCATTAAATAAACATTTGTCAGCGAGCTTTTTAAAAGCACAAGGTGAAATTGCCATTGTTATGCAAGCATCGCTGGAGCACATAAAATTATTTATTATCGTCTTATCTTTTTAATTTTCACAGCCTGCAGAAGATTTAAGACCATATGGTGATGCCAAATCACGAAAAGAAAAATTAACTGATAAAGAAGTCGTTGTTTGGTCCTCTTAAAGTCGTTGTTTGGTCTAATCCCTCATTCTGGGGTTGACTATCTCTTGATAAGGTTTCGGATTTTTCTTTTCACAGCTACCTTTCGCACAAACTGAGCCGTTGATGAGTGAAGCCACACAAGATTTTAATAAGTTTATCGCTTACAGGGATCTGCCTGTTGCTTACTTTCCCACTTATACCCGCCAGACAGATAATATAATCTGAAAAATAAACAGTATCGGCTTCAATTAATCTTCATCATGGATGTTTTTTGTAAGTGATTTTGATTATTTTGATTGGGTTCTATACTTCTCTAAAAGTTTTGTTTAAAAAAAAAGGTTATTCTAACTTTTAGATTATTTATTTGTTATATTCAAATTAACGCACAATAACTGATGGAAAAAGTGCCAATTTTACTGGACAAAAAACAGGTATTAATAACAGTATTGTTCACTTACTTTTTTAATTAATTCCAGGTGTTTGTTTTAAATCAAAGCAACGTATCTCTCAATTCTAAAAAAAGAAGTAACCTCCGCTGCCGCCGCCGCTGTCAAAACCTTGTTCTGATATCTCATCCGAAACCGTGGGGATTTGAGTTTCGATGAAGGTGTCCACGGTTTAGGAAAATTCTGGGGAAGCCGATAAGCTGACTTAAATTTCAAAATTCTAATTATTTTAGAAGATTATTAATAAAATACTGAAAAAATAAGCCTAATGGTTGCCAGGCTTGGCAGTTTTCGGCAGCATAAAATCATTCATGTCTTTGGAACAAAGCATTCCTGCGTGAAATTAATAAACATGAAGTAAAATTACACAATGTTTACGCCAAAATTAAAAAGTAAGTGAAATAAATAAGTCAAAGTGTGTTACACAAAGTTTACAATTTTCAAATTGCAAGTTCTCTTAGATAACAGGAATTCAAAATTGCCGGCAATTGGTTTTTCTAATACTTTTTCTAATAATAATTGTAACTGATTTAAAAAGCGCCATTTTGTCACCAGGTACGATCTGGAAAAACGCTATCTCAAGCAGGGTGAATCTGAATACTACGTCTGTTCTAAAATTCTAGCACCCAGTATCTCTCTCTCTCTATTCTAAAAAAAAGTAAAGGCCGCTGTCAATAGCTTGTCAGCGTATCTCCTCCTAAACCGTGGGGATTTGAGTTTCGACTAAGGTGCCCACGGATTCGAAAAATTCCGAGGAACCTGCTTAGCTGATTTAAATTTCGAAAATCGAATTATTTTAGAAGATATTAATAAAAAACTGAAAAAATAAACCGAATGGTTGCCAGATTTGGCATAAAATCATTCATTCCTTTGCAACAAAGCGTTTCCACAGTGGCGGCCCGTGGTCAAAAATGTTAGTGCAGCCGGAAACATATGACCCGCCCCCCCCCCCCCCCAAGGAATGGAAAATCTTTGTTACCGGATTAAGCCCTCACCCAGGATATAAAAAAAAGAAAAGAAAAAAAAATTACATAAAAATGTAAGCGATATTATTTTACTTCCATAAAATGGACATAAATTTCAACCAGCCGCTCCGCTCCTATCCTCAAAATTGCATTAATCAGTGTCTGATTCGAAGTTTCCTGAGAATTTTCTTTTGTAATGATAACTTGAGAAGAAAAAAAGGAAAAAAAAAAGAAAACTTACTTACTTTTTATAAGTCAAATCAATACTCTTTTCTTTTAAACTTGCGAATCAGTCAGTGATGTCCTCATAAAAAGGCGTTGTTTTAATTCAGATATCATTAATTTTAAAAGCTCTTTAAAATTCCCCATGTTTAAAGAATTTTCTCGCTCGCCATGTCCTCTTAATGCCAGTTCTTGCTTACTTAAAAACAACATACATGAGTCCACCCTGACGCCAGTCTCTTTATTCATGATACGATATGGACACAAATTGTTTAGGCCTGTAGTTTTTTTTAGAATTGCTCTGAAAAATTTTAGAAATATAATTATAACCTTTAAAATTAAAACGATAAAATGGACTTTTCTTGATGTAAAATATTGTAGTAAGTATTAGAGATCAGCGCGAGTTGATTTTTTCAAATGAAACGCGATAAAACTGCTGAAATTCTTTGAATTTCCGTCTGAAATATCATCTTCATTTATTTACTTATTTTTTAAATTAAATTGCTCCTATAAACTTAATGTTCATAAAGCATCGTAAAGTAGTTTCAGAAGAACCATTATAAATTTTTCAGTAGCTTTTCTACTGTAATTTTATTTTAAATCTTGATCAGAAGTCATGTTCATTAGGTTTCATAAACAATTACGAGTTTCAATTATAAAATTTGTAAAAAGCAAAATGCAGTACATTTTTGCCCCCAAAACATTCTTAAATACATCTATAAATTTATACTTCAAAGTTACTTTTGAAAGAAAATTTTTCAGTCAGCCAATTTTGAATTTGAGTTTAAAAAGCAATGTTTTTCCTTCTTTCTTTTTATGAAAACTGACTGGTTATTCAGATTTTAAATTTGCAGTAGTCCACAGTATAGTTCCCGAAGAAATATTCTGAAATATTTCATTGTTCTAGGAATGTAAGTTTATTTTTTATCTGTAGTGAAAGTTAACCAAAAAGCAGACTTCTCCGAAAAAGTGGCATGTTTAATAATTTTTTTTTTTTTCAAAAAATGAAGCAACTTTTCAAATTTGAAATTTGTTTCAGTTCACAGTATGGTTTCTGAAGAAACAGTCTAAAAATTTTCATAGTTCTAGCATCATAAGTTCATTTCTCATCTTAAGTGAAAGTCTATCAAAAACGTTTTCCTCTGAAAAAGTGCCAAGTTTCACTATTTAAAAAAAAAATTAAATAACTTTTCAAAATTTATCTCAATGTCAGTTCTTATTCTAGTTTTAGAGGAAACATTCTGAAAATTCTCATAATTATGTCATCGTAAATTTATTTCTAATCTTGGGTAAAATTCGAGAAAATAGCGTTTTCTCTAAAAAAGTGTCAAGTTTAATAATATTTTTTAAAAAATTAAATAACTTTCCAAATTTTATCGCAATGTCAGTTCTTATTCTAGTTTTAGAGGAAACATTCTGAAAATTCTCAAAGTTATGTAATTATAAGTTTACTCCCTATCTTGGTCGAAAATCAACCGAAATCCTCCGTTTTCAGGTAGAACAGCCTTAATGCGTCAGCAATTTAGCTCCCACTTCTTATCAACTCCTTAAATTTTAAAGAATTTTTTAAATGCTCGATTGAGCTTTCATGTGTTATACGTGCTCGTGGGATGTTGGTTAATCCATCCTATCCAGTACCATTCGAAACGGTCTTTTTTATCTCAACAATTAAACACGGCCAACAAAACATTTTTTTGTAAATAAAAACTGCCCCATAGCCACGAGAATAGTGCATATCATGAAAAATGGAAGCTACGACCATGCTGAGACGAACCTGCTTTTTTCTTATGAATGGACAATTTTGGTGTCGGTCTATTTTCTTTTAGTGGTTGTCGTTTATTATCTTCTTTCCATGTGTTAAACGGAGTTTCAAGCAACACGCAAACTGGATAATAACGGGGCTCCATGTTTCAAAAATCAAAATTTCAAAAATCCGTTAAATCATAGATTCCAACAACACATGGACACAGTACAAATAAGGCTAAAAACTTTCAACCTTCCCAGACAAAAAAAAAAAAAAAAAAAAAAAAAAAAAAAAACTATTGTTTCCGTTAGAATGGGCTAGAACAGCGGTTCTTAACCTTTTAACGTCGTGCCCCCCGCCAACAAAGGCTAACTTACAGTGTCGCCCCCCCCTCACATTTTTCAGCATACATTGAGTTTTTTAATCTTTAATAATGAACATTTTAAGCGAAAAAGGATACATTTTTTAGTAAAAATGAGAATAAATAAGATGATTTTTTAAAAACATGCATCACTACTTGCTCTATAGTTTTTCTCGCCCCCCCCCCTCAGGGGCGTACCCAGAAATTTTTCATGGGGGGGGGGTTACGACTACTGCAACTCTTATATATGTATACATGTGTGTGATAATGTAGTGAAGAATATACATTTTGTATGGCAAAAAATTTCTCATGGAGGGGGGGTTATGACGTCCCTAACCCCCCTTGGCTACGCCCCTGCCCCCCCCTGCTAACGTTCTGCGGGGGACGCGCCCCCCTCAGGTTGAGAAACGCTGGGCTAGAACATATATTCTGTGTCTTTATTCTCTCCCTCATTTCTCGTCCGAGCCAATCAGCTCGTCGAATTCACAGCAGCTGCAAAAGACAGAAAACCTTTCTTTGGCTGTGTCTTAGCTAAAACACCCTATGCTATCCTAAGCCGGAGAAACTGCTTATGTACTCGTTACCATGGCAACGGCGCTGCCAATTCCTTAATCAGCACTGAGGGCTGTACCGAGGCCTCCGAGAGAGAGGAGAAAGAATCTTTTTCCTCTCTGGGAGGCCTCGGCTGTACCAATTACTTTCAGAGTTGAATTGCGGAAAGATTAAAGGGTTTTTTTTTTTTTTTTTTTTTTTTTTTTTTTCTGAATGAGCGATCCGGCCGTTACTACAATACGGTTTCCTTTTTTTTTTTTTTGAGATTTTTTTTTTTTAATTTACCATAGGAATTCCATAATTCTAATCTGAATTTAAGAAAGTTAGAATAAATTATTTTAAAGTATGTGCTGATAATTTCAAGTACAGCCCGGCTGTACTTGCTGTATCCCACGAGCCGCCACTGCGTTTCCAAGTATCTAGAATCGCGTGAAATTTATAAACATGAGTTAAAATTACGCCCATTTTACGCCAAAATAAAAACTATATGAAATAAGTAACTCAAAATGTGTTACACAAAGTTGACAATTTTCAAATAGTAAGTTCGCTTAGACAAGAGTTTAGAATTAGCGATTATTCGTTTTTCCAAAACAGAATAACTAATATCTTGAAAATGAAAAATAATTAAAATGCAGATTATTTTACAGCCGGTTCTCGTCCAGCTGGATTATTTGCTACCAGTAGAAATATTTGGCGGTGTTAACTATGCCATTATAGCAGTTACAGTACACTTTGGATATTTGCTAGCGCGACGAGATGGTATAATTCCTGGTGCTAAGTAGGCCAATCTGCAAACGATTATGTAAATGAAAATATGGATAACGGTTTTCTTGTAACCTTACATGAACAGTAATTATAGGTTGTGAGCATATGTCAATCGCCAAATAATGAAAAGTCGCCATTGGTGGCAAGCTATCCTATCTGTTCCGTAGCTTTTATTAACTTTACATGTACGCAAGTCGCCAAATAATGAAAAATCGCAATGGGTGGCAAATTCGAAGGGTTTCCAATAGGTTTTACATTATTAACAATACTGCTGAAACAGATGTTCTGATTTTATTATGCTTTAGCTCCTAATTAATATAACTTTTGAATGGCAACATTGAAAATCATTGTGTTTCTGAAGAGTGCAAATAATTTTTCCAGCAATTATAAGCGGAGTCCGCACTCCAGGTGTAGTATAGCTCAGGACCCGTACAACACGGATTCCCATAACAAAATATCTTCCGTGTTATGAGGGGGAGGGGGTCTACTGTAGTGTGAAGTTTAAATTTTTATGTACCAACGAACATGCAAGAACCAAGCAATGCGTAGCTCAGTAACATTCTATCTGATCCAATCTTCGGGTTTTATCTGTTGAAATTATGTCTTTTTTACGAATAAGCCTGATTAGGGGGCGAAAGCCTCATACGAAAAGCGAGCGTAGCGAGTCTGGGGGCCTTGGCCCCTAGTTTTGTTAATGAAAGTAATTTAAATTCATATTATAGTAATGCCGGATAGGTTCAGCTTGGCTATTTGCCACCCGAAGAAATATTTAGCATCGTTAACTCTGCCATTATAGCAAGTACAGCTTGGGTATTTGCCCACGAAGCGAGATGATATATTTCGCGGTGCTAATTAAGCCAATCTGCAAAGGCTTATGTGTATGAAAATATGGATAACGGTTTTCCGGGAACCTTAGATGAGCAATAATTATAGGTTGTGAGTATGTGTAAATCGCCAAATAATGAAAAGTCGCCATTGGTGGCAAGCTATCCTAGCTGTTCCGCAGTTTTTATCAAAGATAACATATGAAGGACTGTTTTCTTAGAGTTAATTATTAACTATACACATACGTAAGTCGCCAAATTATGAAAAATCGCCCATAATTTGCTAATAGGCAAGGTGTTTGTGTGTTCCACGGGTTATACATAATTGAAAATAGTTCGAAGTTGTTCTAAGGAACATGCAACAACCAAGGGATGTGTAGCTCGGTATCATTATATCAGATCCAATCTTTGGATTTTGTCAGTTATGCCCTTTTTTACGAATAAGCCTTGTTAGGGGCCGAATGCCTCATACGAAAAGCTAGCGTAGTGAGTGTAGGGGGTTTGGCCCCTAGTATCTAAAAAATTACAAAAGCTACTTTTTTGTGTGCATTCCTTAGAAGTTAAAATTTTCGTGGTGCGTATTCGTTTCGCTCACTAAAGAAGCAAAAGTTATTTTCTAAGGAAAGTAAAAATTCTTCAAAGCAAATTATCTATTTTTACGCATTAGGTAAAGACGGCGCTGTAGCGAATTAAGTTAAATTCAGTAGAATCATATATGTTTCGCCACTTAAAATATATGGTAACTAGCTGAAGTACCCGTCCTTGACGGGTTAGTGAATGCAAATTTCCAAAAAGCAAGAACTTTCGTCGGCATTGTAGGAGTACACAGAATGGACGGAGTAGGTTGCCAAAGTAAAGAAAGCGAAGTTATAATTTTTATGTATTGTTAAAATATTACCGGTTAAATACAGGTTAAGAGAGTCACTAAGTAATATCATTTCATTCGCTTTAGTCGTAATTATGTGATGCGCGAACGAATATTTACGAATATAGAAATAATTTTCGCAAAATCTCAAAATCTAACCAACATATTTGAAAAATTGGAAGCCTAGAATTTAAGTTGAGTGACAACCTATCATGTCACCCAATTTCGTTTCATTCCCTGCAGTCTTTATTTCGTGATGCTGGAACAAAATTTCAGCATTTTAAAACGATTTTCGTATGTAATCAAAATATTGTAAAAATTCAACGCCTATAAATTAAGATTATCAACTACCTATCCTATCACTGAATTTCGTATCATTCGTATTAGTTGTTATTACGTGATGTTTGAAGAAATATAAATGTATTTTGAGAGAATTTTCCCCAAATCTCAAAATCTAATGAAAATGATTAAAAAATTGGATACCTAGTTTATGTTGAGCAACCATCTATCATGTGACCAAATTTCATATCATTCGCTTTAGTCGTTATTACGTAATGCGGGAACAAAGATTCACTCAGTTTTAAACGATTTTCGCAAAATCTCGAAATCGGATCGATTTTTTAAAATTAAATGCTTATAGTTTAAGGTGAGTGACCACCTATCATTTCACCAAATATCATTTTTTCACCTTTGCAGTTATTACGTGATGTGCGAACACAAATTTACGCAGTTTGAAACGATTTTCGCAAAATCTGAAAATCTAATGAAAATTTTTAAAAATTCGACGCCTATGTTTTAAGTTGAGTGACCACCTATCATGACACCCAATTTCATATCATTCGCTTCAGTCGTTTTTACGTGATGCTCGAACACAAATTTACGCAGTTTGAAAAGATTTTCGCAAAATCTCAAAATCCAATCAAGATTTTTAAAAAATTGGACGCCTATGTTTTAAGTTGACTGATCACCTATCATGACACCCAATTTCATATCATTCGCTTCAGCCGTTTTTATGTGATGCTTAAACAGAAAAAGCGTCACGGACAGAATGACAGAATGACAGAACGACAGAACGACAGAAAGACAAACTTTTTTTTTAGGGTCGCATCGGATTCCCGGGTCCTTGAAACGGATAGAAATCGCAAAATTTTTGAATTCCAAGAAATGTACAGACAAAAGTCTAATTTTATTTATATAGATTCCGGGAGAATCGCCGCATACGGGTCAGATGCCTCACCCTCTGTATTTCTTGTAATTGTCGGCAGATAGCAGTCACACGCTCAGTATAGGTGAGCAGTAAGATTTCCTTAACTAGTGTATAGCATGAACCCCTTTCAGTGCTTTAGCTGTAATTAAGTAATCCTTATTTTGAGATAAGCGCATGATTTCACTATCCAAACTTCTAAGCATGTTACGATTAAGTGCTTTTTTTACGCTAATTACTGAGTTCATGCATGATTTCCAAGTCAAGCAAGGCAACTGTGATGTGTTACGTCTGTACCGTACAAAATGGGATACATGCCGCATCTATTCCGGTATACATCTCGCAGTTTCTTTTGTATGGGATTTCGCATTTAGTAAAATTTAAATTTATCTCTCTTCTTCCGTTTTTTTTTTTTTTTTTTTTTTTTTTTTTTTTTTTTTTTAGTGAGTATATGCTACTGAAATATATTTTCTGCATTTAATTAAGTGTTATTAACTTTTTCCCCTTTCATTTTGCACAGACTCACCGAGTTGGGCATGTTATTAGTCGTTAATTGTAATTGTAATAATTTTGCATTTTAACGTACTGGCTTGAATGGAATATTGTTCTTAAAAGCAAGATAAATTTTAAATTTGTTCACAGATTTTATTAGAAAAGCTCACATTTTATAAAAGAATAAAACGATGTAAAAAACGAATAAAACAATATTAGACGCCAATAAAAAAATAAACGCTATTTTACTCTCCCCCCCCCCGCCTCTCATGTACACTGGTGTTGCGTTGTTGATGAAATTCAATTTTAAAAAATAGGTATTTAATTTTAGCAACGAATTAAGTAACCAGACTAGTGATTTAAACCTACTAATAAGTCTCTTTGTACTCATTTGGTTTCTTTTTGTTAATGCATAGGTAATTATAGTCCAAATATGAATATTATTTTAATTTTTTTAATTCTTTTTTTTTTTTTTTTGAGTTCTTATGGCAGGCGCGGAATAACTCCCGCACAAAAACGACATATCACCTGCAATGCAACGTTTTAGAAAAAAAATGTTTAAAAATATTATTTTTTTTTTTAGGTATTTTGTCGCAGTCACATATTCTGAATTCTACTATAAATAGAACAGTATCATTTATTTGACTGTATGTGCAGTCTGAGATTTTTTACATAAATTAAATAAATATGCGGCTGAAGTCCTGGAATTACCCTATAATTTTTTATTTATTTTTTTTTTTTTTAATTTTTTTTTTTTTTTTACATTATCGGTAAAGCACCGTTTATGCGTCTTTCAAGGGACCAATCTAAAACGGCTTATAAATGAAAAGGCGTACAACTGAAACATTTATATACAACTTACATTACATTATAGGTTTAGCACTACTAACGTAAATTTATGTAAATATTATAATTTTAAGTTTTTTTAGGTACTAGTAGAATGAAAACAAAAACTAAATTAAAAAAACACTTATCATAAAAGTGAAACATATCATACCTTTATTATATTATATCTTAAAGCTGCAAATCTTTAATATTAATATAATACACATTAAATACCAATTATGATGTGATTTATGTTCTATAAAGACACTGAACTTTTAAAAAAATCTTTCATAGTTGGCTGATTGTATTTGATTATTAATTATAAAATTATTCGAATTGAATTAAATTCATGAAATGTTTTTCACTCCTGTTCTGACAAATGATTTTCAATATAGTTGATCGCGTGTTTAAAGGAAAAGGTACATTTCCCCTTTTATCCTTTGTTAGACGTTCTGAATAAAAAATGCTTCCGAATAAATAAGAAAGTAATGATTAAGCCAGAAAAATTTCAAAGTTTAAGGAAGTTAAATACGGCGTATAAGCGAAATTATGCATCTTATAAACGAAGCATCTTTGCATTAAAATGAAAATGAGTCGGGATTTCACGAAGTGACGTATAAATGTAAAAGTCGTATAAACGGGAAACGTATAAAAAGAGCTTTACTGGGTTTCTATATTTGAGCAGTTGCGACTACTGTTTTAAAAGAAAATGCATAAAATATGAAAAAGGCTAAATTGAATGAAATTATAACTTTATTCAACTTAAAATTTTGGCCTTTCATTTTTTTTTAATTTAATTTTCAACATTTTTTAAGATTTTGTGATAATTGTTTTGAACTGTCAAACAGCTATTCAATTGGGTAATATCATGCCAGTTTGTCAGGAGGTTGGAATCAAGATTTTGCTATTTTAATCAATGGATGATTAACAGTCAATCAAACACGATTTAATAAACCAATTTCTATGGGAGTAAACTAAACACGGTAATTATGATAATATCGCTCATTAAACATCAACTTAAGACTGAATTAGGTTCAGTTAAGCAGATATTACCTAGAATTCAGAGCAATGTCCCCTTTCCAAAGACTGTGCTCAATTGGAGAACAATCCGTAAGCCGAAGATAATAGCAGACTTTTTTTAATTCTAGATTTCTCGCATGAGACAATTTAAAACATTATCATACTTTAGATTTTTAGCGCTTCGATGTTGAATTTAACTGAATTCAGACTTGTCACTTTTAAATTTCTCGTTGGGTTTGCAAAGGGGGGCATCTTTTAAGCAGTGCCCTTATATGATCTGCTCTAGATAAAGGCCAATGAAAAAGAGCAAGCCTTATAGCAGTGAGACCCTATAACTTCTTCTTCCAGAGGGGTCCGATGGTGCTCTCTCTCTCTCTCTCTCAAAAAAAAAAAAAAAAAAAAGGAAGAAGGAGAAGAAAAAGAAAGTGATTCTGAGTGAAGACGAATATCAGAGTTCAAAAGAATCGGAATGAAAAAGTTAATCTTCAGAAGTCATTAGAAAACTAAGATCCAAATAGTAACTACATTTAGAAAAGTGGAAAATCTGAAAACTTTTATGATAAAAATTGATTTATAGATAAGTAGTATTATATTTATAAGTATTATTATAAGTAAAGTATTACATTTATATATTTTTATTGTGGTTAAGGCAGCGTTTCTCAACCTGTGGGGCGCGCCCCCCAAGGAGGCGCAGAGCGTTTCCAGGGGAGGCACGAGAAAAACCAAAGAGCAAGTAATGATGCACGATTTTTAAAAATCGCCTAATTTATTCTCATTTTTACTCAAAAATATATCCATTTTCGCTTAAAATGTTCATTCAAACTTTACTGATAACATTATTTTGTAGAAAATTCGACTAAATGTACATTGTTAAAGATTAAAAAACTGAATGTATGCTGAACAATGTGAAAGGGGGGGGGTGCTACCGTAAGTTAGCCTTTGTTGGGAGGGGGCGAAGTTAAAAGGTTGAGAACCGCTGGGTTAAGGGACGGCTATTTTCCTCACGGGAAGGTTGCCTTGGCGGAGGGCTTTTTAAGAGGCTCTAATGCGTATTCACGTGACATCTGAAGAAGAAAATCGCCCAAAACTCCAGACCGTTAGATCGACAGCCGCGTGGTATTACATTTATAAGTGGTATTATACAAAAGCAGTACTTCCCAGTAAGGGACACTCCCCGGAGAAGACATTTGTTAGAAACCAACTTCGAGTGGTTTAGCGATATATCGCCAAATTTGGCGACAACACGCTTTTTTATATAATTTAAGAAGTATATAATACTAAAAAGTAAGTCAAAAGTCAACAGTAATGATTTTAACGTTAAAACACAAGAAAAATATTTTTGGCCAGGATTTTGACACAAATACTCCACTGTGGGGCGTTTAGAATGATTTAGCCATAACCAGGCATCCAAAGATCCACACCATGAAGCAATAATGCGCAGTAGTAAGGAATCACTGACGTCGCGTCTTTGCAACGATGGGAGCCAACAAGTGAACCACTCGTGACAGGTGTATTTCGAAAAATCATGTGATTTCGGTCATAAATACAAGTAAACTAATTATGTCAAGCCTTTCCGAATTTTTAGAGTACCTCTTTACAAGGCATACATGTACACAGTAATAAATGATAAACTTGTATCAGACGCGGATCTTTCCGAAAAAATTCTTAAAAATTGAAAATTTAGCAAGATGTGCCACTCTTCGATAATTTTTGCTGTAAAACCCCGTGTTGAAGAATTTTTTCTGAAAGTTATATAAAGGACACTGCCGTTTCCTTTACTGTGTGTAGTGCAGTACATGAAGAATCGCCTTGAATTTTCTCGAGTCTCTAGTTAGTTTATTAATTTTTTTTTTTTGTGTGTGTGTATAAAGTCCGTGAGGAAGATTTTATTTTTCGAACAACACCCTTAAGCAGTAGCATAAGCGCAAGTAATACCGGATTAGAAAGTGTTTTATAACCGATATCTTCGGCATGGTTTATATACTAATTTTGTAATTCAGTTTCTGTGCTTTTGAAAACAACATTTTGGCACTTTTCAGTAATCTATTTCGTCGGTTTCATTGCGCAACAAGAAGTCAACGTTCCTGAATTACTTTTTTCCGCTTCCATTCTGTTTTTAAGCACGCTGTCTCTCAGACACTGGATCTTTTTCGCGACGAAAAGCGTCAAAAGAAAAGCGGGCTATTTATTCTTGAAGAATTGTTTATTTTCCGGCAGGCGAGGATATGTTTCCCCCACTCAATATCATAGCAATTTTCGTCTTCTAAATATATCTCCCAGAATTTCGGTCTAGAGCAACCATTGTTGAGATTCGGGTCGTGGGTAACGAAACTGTATACTATAGCATATTAGTGTGCATTATGTTAGTGAATAAAATGGAGTGGTACCTTGACAAACAAGGTTTGATTTTTCTTTTTTTTTAACCCTTTGAGGCGCAACCCTTTTCCAATGCTGAAAAAAGGGCAGCCGTTGCCATCGCTCGACTTAACTACCAGCATGATTACCAACATCTTTGATCCTAGTGGTCTGGCCTCAAAGTAAGGACATCAGAAAGAAAAGAAAATTTAATGTGCAGAACCATTATTAAAATTCATTCTGTCAAAACACCCTTTTAAGTTGGCTTGCTTTACCAAATTACTTCAAAATAAGTATCAAAATAGGTTTGCTTTACAAAGAGTATAATTGATTTATACGTCGTCGTTATGTACACATTTTCTTCATGCTTCCAATAATCGATATAATAATAAACAATGAAATTCTGAGCCATTAAGAAATTAAAAAAGAAATACAGTTACACAGCCTTGCTTTCTATCTTTCGACAAGTCATACTAAGGTAAAGATGTAAGCTATAGGGCATTTTAGTATCAATTTAAAAAAGAAATCGTAACATGTAATACTTACAATCTTGTGGGTTTGTTAATCATAACTAATAATTATGAGTGATGTCTTTTGATTAAAAATAGGGATATGCATTTCTACAGTTGAAAAAAAAAATCAAAAACGGTCCTTTTTATGTCCCATGAAGTAAAATCGAAGACTGTGTAAAATATTATAAACCAAAATTCAAGGAAACTATTAAAATGAAATCGGTGAAAGATATCTTTACTATGCTAAATGCTTACCTTTGCATACATGGACTTGGCTGCCCGGCAAAATTTAAATGGAATGTTAGAAGTGCTACAGTGTTTGTAATTTCTGCAGGGCTAATCACATTTAACGAAATAAACAAACTATTTGCCCTGTCCGCTACACTTACCTTAAAAAGACGCCTGACAAGGGATGCCGTAATCCTGATCACGATTATGTTTCTTGAGTGGATTTTAAGGATTATATTTCTGATTAAACAGAACAAACTGAACTGCTTAATACGACGATTATCGCAACTATATTCCAGTGTAGCCCCGCGAAATACATTTAAATTTAAAATAAATTTATTCCTGATTTTGTTAACTAACGATGTTTCCGTTGTTGCTCTAGTCATCGTATCTTTCATATCGATCAACATATTTACTGAATTCGGTTTCCTTGATGACGATTTCAAGTACGGTTACTTTGAGGCGCCTTACGCGAGGCCCGTTCTCTATGTGTCTTGGTTTGCGGAATACTGGGGCTCAATAACGCCATTTATTCCCATTTATTTCTGCTGCTTTTGTTTTGTTCTGCAGAAAATTGCTAGAAAATTTAAAAAAACACTTCCTCAATCCCACAACTTCAATTCCAGTGTCCTTCGCGAGAAATTCAGCGAGATTTCTAACATTATGTCTGATATCAATGGAGAGTTTCACAGCATGCTGTTCATTCTTCTCTTCGTACTGCTCGGAAGAATGTTCTACAATTCGTACGCGATTTTCTTCAAAGATTTGGTTTCGAAACCGGGGTACATATTTCGCACCATGTACTTCTTGATCTGCATCGTACGTTTCGCACTGATTTGCATGTGCGCGTCATCTACGTCTAAAGCTGTGTCGGATCTCAAAAGTTCTGTGTATGCTATTCCCGTCAAAGTCAACGAAAGGTGGGAGCATTTTATTTTCATAAGCAGAATGAAAGAGAGTTTTGTCGGATTTAGAATACTAGACAGAATAGTTCTGGACAAGAGCCTGATTCTTGCAGTGCTTGGCAGTTTGGCAACCTACGGAATAATGATTGCAACGTTTAACTCGAAAACTGGTCTATAGTAAAATGAAAATGACTCAGTATTTGATGTATTGTATAATGATATGCCTAAAAACATTGCAGCGAAATTAAAGAAAAATTTCTTTAATAAACAGAAATTTAAGGGACAATTAATGAAAAATCCCAATACCTTCGCCCCTTCGTTGTAGTGTAATATACATTTAAGCGCCAAATGAATTCAAGAAATAGGGAAAAAATTATTTGATCTTTTTTTTTTTAACAAAAGAAAAACTTCATTTTATTTCAGTAATGATGAAAATACTTAGTTTATTTCTAGTAGTACTTCATCATTACTAAAAGGTACTTTCGAACGAAATTTTAAAGAGTGATACATAGTAGTTACACCATTAACTGACATTTTGCCAGATAATTTATTATAATAAGCTTTTATTTTAGAAGTTTTATCAAACGGTGCTATCTAGTTCCAATTTAGACATTCGTTTTAAATTTTACGCAATTGTTTGGTACCTTCAGGCTGTTCTAAATATCAAAAAATCAGAGCTAAAACTCACTGCTAAACAAATCTGATTCTTAGTAGCTGGCTTAATGATGAAATTAAGATAAATGCATTTTAAACTCATTTTTATTTTAACTGAATTTTATCAGATAGTACAAAAGTAAGTTTATTTTTAATAAATAAATTTATTTATTTAAGATGGTTATTAGTTAATGGGTTAAAATATAAACTTCACCAGTAAGTGGCGCTCATGTAAGTTAGTGTTTCAGTTCGCGATAAATGTATAACATTTCTAGGAATTGCTTCAAGTAGCTAGAAGTTATGTGCAGACATTTTTTTGAAAATATCCTATTTTCCAGTGACTGACTCTATCTCAATTATTGTTTCAATGTTTCCATTCTGTATGTTATCTGTTTTAAAAATTACATTTCAGTGGTACAAAATGAATAAAGCTTATAGTAACAATATCGTAAAAGATTATTTTTAAAAATATTTTTCACGCTGTGTAAGATCACGTGTTGGGGTTGGTTGTTTCATAGCCACTGCTTCCTAAGTTCTTTACAAATGAACTTATCTGTACATCTCGCTGTTTCACCATTAGGAGATAGGAGTGGAAGACTCAGCACTATCACATCGTGACAATCTACTCCTGCTGATTATGACAACCTACCCCCATTACACATATTTATTTACATTCATTACATAGTTCTAACAAACCCTGCATGTGTTCTTAGAAAACAACGTAATGCTCACTAGATATCAAACTAAAAATAGCATAATAATATTCAATCGTATTCTTAAAATATTATCCTAAAAAACTGTAAATAGACCTTTTTACATGAATAAGTGTCAGTTCTCCAGACTTAACGGATGTTCTTTATATGTTGACGTATAATCCACCGCTATACAGTCAGATATGGATCATCGTCAGCAGCTGACATATAATCCACCGCTATAAAGCCAGCTGACCACTTTGCCACCGCGGAAAACTCAACTGATTATTTTTTTTCCCCTAAAACTGGTAAAGATAACTATCACTTCACCAAATTTCAGCTTTTTTATTATTGTTTTACTTAACGGATGTTCTTTATATGTTAACGTATAATCCACCGCTATACTGTCGGATGTAGATCATCGTCGGCAGCTGACATATAATCCACCGCTATAAAGCCAGCTGGCTACTTTTTTTTTCATTTGTGTACAACATGATAAACACATGTACCAAGTATAAACTTTTTTATTATAATTATTTTTTTCAATTATTTTATGTGTTTGGGCCGCCGGGGCGGCTGCACCCACCGCAAATGCGCCAGCTGACGTTCACTTCTGTTATATATATAACTAAATGAACTTCAGGACGAGATTTCAGGTATTTTGTTATTGGTCATGAAAAATGCCAGCTGGATCCCCCCTAGTAGCACAATTAGTCCAAAAGACGTTTAAAACACGTTTTTTAACGTCAAAAAACGTCTTTTCAACGTAATTTGAACGTTTTTTGAACTAGTTGTGCTACTAGGGCCGGACTATAAGTACCTCGAAAAATATCTAATCTGACTATATTAAACTATGACGATTTCATTGGGAATTTTGAAAATTCGTTACTCGCGCTGTAATTAACCGATTTAGTGTATTGTGTTTTGTTAAGGAATGGCTACGGGCTATCTGCTTAGGAGTGGGGGGGGGGGGTGTTGCGTCGGTCAGAGGAATTTCTCCGAACGACGAAAATCCGTCAATTTGTTACAACCCAAAATTAGTTAATTTATTTATACATGGAACAAAATAGCAAACTTTGAATCTTTAGCTCTTGGAAAGCTAACAATTAAAAGAATATATTTCTCGCTCTCCGTGTTCGTCCAACACCGTTATGTTGTATAAAGGGAATATTTATATTTTTAACTTACCAACAAGTTTGAGAGGTCTTTATGATTTCGGTTTGCTTGTTTGTTCTGTTGTCCACCCGCCCAGTGTTCTAATTGCTGTAAATATACACCTATTTGTACGATATACCTGATTGAAAATGGTGTAAGTACCATTTATAGTTCTTTTACTAGAGGAAAAAAAATCCAATATATCTCACTCTATGGGCAGTCATTCTTGAAAACGTATTTTAAAGATTTTCGGTTCTTTGAAAGAAAACAAAATTGGCATACGTATTATTAAGGCTCTCAAAATAATGCTCTCCGTTGAGAATAGTGTGTGTATTATCAATACACTGTTCTAGTATCAATACACTAGTTCTTCTACAGGAGCACTCAAAAGAATTCCAATACATTACACTCTGTGGCCTTTGAGAGACACTAATACATTTCCAGCACAAGACAACGAGTATAAAATTTTTATATTCTTCAGTTAAACGTTGGAAAAAAAATTAAAGATTTTTTACAGGGTCTCATAAAATTGCATTTGTAGCAATAATACAACAGCATCTTATCTCCAAAATCTCGCCAGTTTTAAGGAAAATAAATCGCCAAATTAGTCGCAAAAATATTTTTGTGTTGGAAAGTGTTTTATGATCTATGTGTTTGGCATGATTTATCTTTCTTTGCTTCATGAATCGTGTACACCAAGACACGAAATCACGTTTCTCACGAAAAGTCACACAGCTTTTCTGCGACGTTTTAAAGAAGTTGGGGTGCTTTCACGAAACAGAAGCGACAATCTCATTATCTTCATGAAAACGTGGGACTTAACAATGTTGCCAGAATCTGTACGTGTTCCTAGATACCTTTGCCAGTGTCGTCTGAGAATAAGCCGCTGAAACTACACCATGCACTCTCACGGATCATGAACTAGATTGTACAGAAGGACTGCATTTCATATCTTTAACTTCTTTCAAATTCTTTCTTTAACCGGGCAGCGTTTCTCAACCTGGGGGGCGCGGAGCGTTTGTTGCGGTACAGGGTGCGAATTGACGGAGGGGATGCCGGGGATCGTCCCGGGCTGAAGAAGTTAATATCCCTGGCTAGAGAAATATTAATGGATCCCCCGACAGGGATACTATTTATCCCCTGCTGAAGAAATGTTAAACTAGTAAGTGAAGATTTGGGATTGAAAAAGATTGTATGAAGGTTGTATGTTATCGTTTGTTACTATACTCTAAGGCGACTGCCTTAAAATTTCGTCTCTTTTCTAAGCTAAAAACCCTCAAGGGTGGCTCCCAATACAGGTATATTGTATGTAGCTTGTGTATCTGTGATTCTATAGAACAGACAATCTATGACTTTTGCTTGAATATAAGTCAGTTCCTACATGTGCGACTGCATTTGTCAAGAAATATCATGTGAGAGGAGCAGGGGCGTAGCCAGAAATTTTTCATTGGGGGGGGGGGTTACGACTTCTACAAGTCATATATATGTATACGTGTGTGGGATAATGTAGTGAAGAATATACATTTTGTATGGCAAAAAATTTCTCATGGGAAGGGGGGGTTATGACACCCTTAACCCCCCCTTGGTTACGCCCCTGAGAGTCCCCCTGCATCTTCTCTCCTTTTCCTTTTCAAGTGTCCCCCCCTGGAGAATGTTTTCTTTCAAATGTCCCCCCCCTGGAGAAAATTTTCAGTTCGCACCCTGGTTGCGGGGACGTGAGAAAAACCAAAGAGCAAGTAGTGATGCATGTTTTTAAAAAAATCATCTTATTTATTCCCATTTTTACTCAAAAATATATCCATTTTCGCTTAAAATGTTCATTCAAATTTTACTGATAACATTGTTTTGTAGAAAAATGCGACTGGCAGTGCGCGAGCACAGCCAGCTGTCGTCAAAAAAAGGGTCTCTTGATCTGTGGCACGCGATGAACGTTTCGATCGTCCGCCATCTTGCTGGTAGTTAAGTCGAGCGATGGCAACGCCTGCCCTTTTTTCAGCATTGGGAAAGGATTGTGCCTCAAAGGGTGAAATTCACAAAGCGGTTCCACTCGTCCTTTTCTCCCTTTCGTCCGGTGCAACTAACCCATTCCAGTATGGCTACCCTAGCAACAGAACAATGCTGTTTCAATGTGAACTTTCAATGTCGTTTCCACATGATTTTTTTTCAGTTTTCTCCACATTGTTTCAGCATGGACATTGATATAATATAGAAACAACGTTGTGAAATCACAAGAGGGAAGACAAATGAAAAAAACAAGATTTTATTTCTTTCATGCAAAGGTATTAAAATGATACGGAAATTTACGAAAAATAAAATTGTTGATAATTATCTACTTGAAAATATCATTTTAATTCGTATTTACGTATTAAAATGATATTTTCAAGTTATGTAAAAATTCATTGTGACAATGCTATGTTTTCAAGTAGATAATTATCAACAATTTTATTTTTCGTAAATTTACGTATGATTTTAATTACTTTGCACGAAAGAAATAAAATCTTGTTTTTTCATTTGTTTTCTCTCTTGTGATTTCACAGTGTTGTTTCAATGTTATATCAATGTCCATGCTGCAACAATGTGGAGAAAACTTAACAAAATCATGTGGAAACGACATTGAAAATTCACATTTTGTATGTTATCATTTCACATTTAACCCTTTGAGGCGCAACCCTTTCCCAATGCTGAAAAAAAGGGCCGCCGTTGCCATCGCTCGACTTAACTACCAGCAAGAGGGCGGACGATCGAAACGTTCATCGCGTGCCACAGATCTAGAGACCCTTTTTTGACGACAGCTGGCTGTGCGCGAGCACGACATATATGCCTTTAACCTTCTAATACGCGGTGGTTGCGCCGTGAAACCACCTCTTACCAAAGCCGAAAAAGTACACCCCGTTGCCATCTCGCGAGTCAACTACCAGCAGGATGACGGTCGATCGAATAGCCCATCGCATGCTACAGAGCTAAAGTCTATTTTTGACACAGTTGGCAACGGGTGTAATTTTTAACCCTTTGAGGCGCACCCATTCCCAATGCTGGAAAAAGGGCAGCCGCTGCCATCACTCGACTTAACTACCAGCAAGATGGCGGAAGATCGAAACGTTCATCGCGTGCCACAGATATAGAGACCCTTTTTGACGACAGCTGGTTGTGCCGCACTGCCAGCTGCGTCAAAAAAGGGTCTCTAGATCTGTGGCACGCTATGAACGTTTCTATAGTCCGCCTCTTGCTGATAGTTAAGTCTAGTGATGCCAACGGCTGACCTTTTTTCAGCATTGGGCAATCTATCCATCCGTTCTCGCGTTGTTCCATTTTTCAGCAGATGTCAGTGCTGTTACAAAATAATCGTGACCATTTTTTTACGGGAAATGACGTGCTAAAAAGTAAAGGATTCTCGTGGAGCTGTGTCACCCGCAATTAATTTTATAGAAATCCAATCTATTCTTCGTGAGTGGCAACAGTCAAAACGTCAGAGTTTGGTGTCCTCACGGCGAGGACACCGCGCGTTAAAGGGTTAAAACACATTGTAACAACATTGTTGTGTTGCTTGGGATTATGTACAGAAACAACGCATTTCTGCCTGAGCAAATGATATCGCAAACGAATAATGCCGCATCTATTCCTAAGTTTTCTCGTCTTTTGTGTGTCGTTCCAGATGCCCCGTTACAAGCGGACGGACTTTGAGGAGGAAGAGACGAGCAGCATGGCAAGCATGGCCGTCGACGCGCCGATGAATCCACCCTCGTCCCAAGGAAGCGGCGGCATCCAGGTGCGCTACTCCCCGGGACGAAGGCGAAATGTCTGGGAGCGGGCCTCGCCTCTCGAGAGAGTCCTCGTCATCTGCGTTCTCGTCCTCGTCCTCCTGGTCGCCATCCTGTCGATGGTGCTCAACTCCTACTCGGGATCGCCCACCGTCAAAGTCGTGCACATATCGGCGAGGGACAGATCCTCCAACGCTACAAACGGTAAGGGTTGTCTGTCGCACACGTCTGCAAAAATAAAAAAATAATTAATTAATTAAAAAAACACACACTTTTATATTTTAAACACGCAATAAAGGGCTACACTGGGGAACAATTTTTAACATAATTTCTGTTGAGTTCGAATTTTAAACTGTTTTAGAGTCCAATGGGCACACTGATTGCAAAAGTGTTGTTAGTTTTCTTCGACCACTTCGATCACACAGATTCCTTCGTCAAAGTTTTTTCTCTTCACTGTCCGCAAGAGCGAACTTCGTTCACTGGAAACACTGTTGCTGCGACCCCAATGACGAAGATTTTGAAATTGAAGATGATCCCGTTCGTAAGGGATTTGGGCAGCATGAATTAAAGGATTTGGGGGTATCCATAAAAGCTTGAGAACTGTTAGCATCAAGACTGCACGAAAAAAAAATTACTTGAAAAAGTAGCTAAAGTATCCTACTTCCGATACAAGAAAGTGCATTTCTGCAATACTTTCGAAGTGATGATGGGTTTGTATATTGTCATAACATACATGGTTTAATGGAAGAGTTGGGAATTTCAGCTCATCGATAGCTCAAAGCGGAGCTTAGAGTGTGTACTCCTCTACCATGTAAATTTATTTGGTGCAATCCCAATAGATCATTCAGTATGTTTGCGTGAGGAATATGAAGACATAGAGTCGTTGATTTGTTGCAGTATCACATGCAACAATGAATCATCTGTGTTGATCTTAAAATGGTCTGCTTCCTCCTTGGCCAGCAACGTGGATATACCAAGTATCCCTGTTTTTTGTGCATGTGGGACAGTCGAGCTCGTGAGAAACATTGGGTGCAGTCAAAATAGCCACCAAGATATGACCTGAAGCCTGGTAATCCAAACATTCTTCATCAGCTACTTGCCAACAGAAAGAACATAATATTTCCACCTCTGCATATAAAACTGGGTCTCATGAGGCAATTTGTTAAAGCTTTGTCAATTAAAGGAGACTGTTTCGGCATTTCCTAACCTGTCATTTGAAAGATAAAAGCTGGTGTGTTTGATGGTCCACGGATTTGCCAGCTTCTTAAAGATGAGCATTTCATCGGAACAATGACAGAATGCTTGGTTGGCATTCAAAAGCATTGTCAAAGACTTAGAAATACACGAGCACAGAATTACACCGAAATTGTCCAACAGCTCTTGGAGAGCTTCAAAATGCTTGGTTGCAACATGAGCATCGTTGCATTTTTTACGTAGCCACCTCGCTGACTTCCCGAAAAATCTTGTTGAAGTCAGTGATAAGCAGTGTGAGCGATTTCACCAAGATTTGAAGATCCTGGAATCGCGCTATCAAGGAAGATGGGATGTACATATGATGGCTGACTGTTGTTGGCAAAGCAAGAATGTCCACAGATTAAACATTCCAGAAAAGCTACAAACGAAAATTTTTGCTTTAATATGTATGTTTACCACTTGGTAAATAAGTTTTTCTAAGTGTATTAATACAATTTAACTTGTAGTAACTATATATTTGGTAACTTTTCCCTTTATTATTTTGTTTATGCACATTTTGGGGGTATCCTGTATCCCCAAAACTACAGTTACTTTTGGATTCAGGGGCCAAAAGTGATTCAAAAACAAGTCACAGTTCTAAGACAGCAAAATTGCTGTTCCGCAGTGCTATCTATGAATTAAAAGCCTATCATAATCCATGTGTCCTAACTATTTTTCTTCCTCATACCATTAAGTTGGAAAGTGTATCATTATTCATGAGTATGCCGCATTTTTCTTCTTTGTTCTGTAAAACACGTTTTTGGAATCGATATCTATCTTAAAATCGCCTACTAAAATTGTTTTATACCCAGACAGCACATCAGCTAAAATCAAGCTTGACATTTCTTTGAATTTGACGTATTAATACAAGCCTGACAGTTCAGTTCATTTTAAGCTTGCAGCAAGCTTACAGATTATAAAGAAATGAGTCAGCAAATATTTTCCCGCCGAATTTAAGTCATTTGAACTGTCAAGCTTGAATACAACTTGATTACTGCTTGATTTGGAAAGCCGCATAACAAATAATTCATCATACGACGTCACAATGCTATATGGGATGTGAACGTCTTTCACGTATTGTCTAAGAGTTAGAATGCTTTTTCCAACCCTCGGAAACTTAAAAGATCTGTTTACTGAACCCCACTTCTCACTCAATACAGCTACATCCATGAATTAAGATTGCAGGGTATTTAAGAAAGTTAAATCTCCAGTGATTTGGCTGACAGCAGTAATTACCAACTGCATATGCTGGGGCAAACGCGTAGTACGCATGTGTAGCTCCATGTAGCTTGGAACATTTGTTTCCATACATGCCAAAGAAATAAAATGCAATATTTTAGACAATCGGAAACGGGAAACGCTTTCTGAAGGTGAAAATAATCAAAAAATTCGAAAAAAATCTTAGAACGATTGAGTTTGCGGGATTTTAAAGGTAACTAAGGACTATCCTATGTCGTTTTACACACACACATATACATATATATAGGGTCGTCACGTGACCTCTCACGTCAGGGGGATCTCAGAGGATGGGCTGGAAATTTCTCTCCACTCTTTCAGCTGCCTTGCGGTGAAACTTCCGATTCTACATATATGTGCAAAGTTTCAAGCCGATCGGTCGAACGGTGTGGGAAGAGTTCCCAGACGAACAAGCAAACAAACTTTCACATTTATATAATAGATATATTCCGAATCTATGGCTGTATGGTAACTTTTACAATTACCGTAGTAACTGTATCTGTTGCAACTCTAACTGTAATGTTAAAAAAAAGCACGTGGCATTAATCATTTATTTAAAGTGGACAAGTATTAAAAATATTGAGTGTAGTCTTCATCAAGATTTAAAAAAAAATAATCATTTTGCTGCTAAAAGATCGCTTTTTACATGAGCAGACAGCAAAAAGCCATGGCAGAGAAAGCTCCCTAGGATGTAGGATTAATTAAGACCATTTATTACTATTACGATAGCTATTCTTGTGTTGTTGTTTTGTTTTTTTTTGTACCACTATAAAATTCTCGTTGCTTTTTCCAGTAACCGAGTACTGCGTAACACCTGCATGCGTAACCGTTGCTGCAGCTATACTAAATGCTATGGACCAAACCGTTGAACCTTGTACAGATTTCTACCAGTACGCTTGCGGTGGCTGGATAAAATCAAATCCCTTACCCGACGACAAGTCTATATGGGGCACGTTCGGAAAGTTATGGCAAGAGAATCAAATCGTTATGAAAAATGTTCTAGGTAAGTTCTGGCGGTTTTTTTTTTTTAAATAAATTCGTTAAATTTTGGTTGCTGGTAAATGTATGATGATTTTGCAGTTTGAGATATTCATGGTTTTCACAGAATTCCCCAGTTTTGAAAGGTTGCAATTGCAAAACTAAAAGATGATTAGCCATTTGGGGACAAATTAAATAAAAAAATAACATTTTAACATTTATGCATGTGTTATTATATTGAATTAGGGTATAAATTATCCCTTCCTCCCGAAATTTACAAACACGTGATGTATTAAAAAATCTAACTTTAAAGAGTTACATCTCTGCTTAATTCTTTTTAATAATTAAAATTTATAACTTAAATTAAATTTAGGCTTACCAAAAAAAAAAAAGAAATAAAGAAAGCCGGAAGAAAAGGAAAATGAGCCAACATTTCTGATGATGACTCAAATTTCCCAAAAAGGAATGCTTTAACTAACCAATTAATTTAGTTAAATTTAACAAAATATTTCTTTTAAAGCAAATTATGTAATGAATGCAATCCTTTATTGACTTAGCTAAATAAGCGACTTTTTCTGTCGAAATTTCGTTTTACCCATTTCTTCCAAATATTTTTACAGATAAAAGATGTTAATATGTATGTATTAGTATTTCCTTCAAAGCTTTCTAAGCATCTATTCTAGTTGGTATTGCTTGAGACAAGCGAACAAAATTGTACAATTAAATGTATCGATTTCCTGTCAGCCCACATGCAAAATTAATATACAGTCGATTTGCTTTACAAATATTTTCTGCTTTGTTCAGTCCCAGAACTTTGATTATTGCTCTCTTGTAATTTTGTAACTCCGGCTATGTTCTGATTCAAATGGAATTTCATTTTATTTCCCTGATTTTGAGTTGATAATATTGTTCGATGTAGATCAAACCGATTCTATTACTATACAAAAAGAATCTGTTTTATCATGTTCTGAATTTATAAGTGGAAAAACTTATAAATTAAAAATTCATTTTACTCATTTACATTGAATGGTGTAATATTTTTAGTTCCGCACCTACGTACTTATAATTGCTTCTTTTAGGGTACATTCGTTTATTCTTTTATTTTTATTTTCATTTTACTTTTCATTTATTTGTAGCCTTAAATATGCTTTTCAACATATACTTTAGAGGTTGATTTATTTCTACTTTTAGCTTTTCAGAATAGTAATACTGTATATTTTCATATATTATCCAATCCGTTGATAAACTAAATACAAACTTTATCTTCAGTAATTTACCCAAAATTTCAGCTACTGTTGAGCTGTATAATCTGTTGACATGATTTACAAAACATGTCATAATCCAGGTAACCACGTTTGAATGATATAAGCAAAGCATTCGCTTCATATTTCTGGATGGGAGAAATCTTTATCTTTTCCCTCTTTTGTGGTTAAGAAAGGTTTAGAATTTAATTTTCCAGGGGCATATTATTTTTACTTAACATGATTAAAAACAATTTCTCTTATAACGCCCGTTTATATTTTTCAACACCCTTTTCCTTTTTCTTTTTTTTTCTTTTTCTTTCTTTTTTCTTTTTCTTTTGGAGTGAACGAAGGAAGATCCCCATAATTTACCTTTAGAAAAACTTCCGACAACTCTCGACGTATGTATACTATAAATATACTATACGATGATAAATATACTATAATCGAAACTCAAAATCTTCTAAATCTTTTTAATTGTCTTCAGTTAAAATATTTCGAAAGACTATTAAACGTTTTTACAAATGAATAAATGAAAATGAAGGTTTTTTTTCGCATATAACATATCTTGTGTACAATTTGTGATTAGAATTCATATCGCGGAATATTGTCTGTTAAGTATTTGTCGTAAATTTTTTTAATTTAATTTTTTTACAGAGGATGATACTTTCCAGCTGAAAAGTGACGCAGAACAAAAAGCACGCATCTACTACATGTCCTGCTTGGACAAAAACGAGACTATTGACAAACTTGGGGCGAAACCGATGACTGATACTCTTGCTCAGGTTAACATGTTCGTTTTCATAAATGTTATCTTTTTAGCGTGCAAATTCTGTGCAGTAGTGTAAAAATAAGGTTTCCACAACACATGTTTTGTAAAAACTCCCTTGATGATATTTACATTTCTTATTGGTGGTGTTGGGACTAGTAAAATGCATTTTAATATAATTGAAGCTCTAAATTTTTCATAATGAGCAGGTTAAGAGTACGAGCAGTAGCCAATCTCAGTTCATCGAAACAAGAGTAAACGCATCAGTAACTGTTATGTAATGTCTACTCAGTCGGTCATCGAAATCCGATGACTTAACAGTCGAATATCGAAGATAAACGCATGAGATATAGAAAAAATGGAGAAAAATGTAAATTAAACATATCAAAAAGTATTTCCATACCGGTGTAAAATGAGGTGAAATCAAAAGTCAGTTTCAACACAATTTATACAACTAAATGAATAATTTTATGCTTGACTGCTCTTCAATAAATATCATCTGAATAAAAATGTTGAAAGGAAATTGTATTTTTTAAATGACTCATATCTTTTGCAGTTACGATAATGTGAAAGCTGTAATACCATCTTAACAACATATAAAAATTTAAAACATGTGTTTCTGATCAAACATGCCGAAAAAAATTCATGATGTTTTTTTTTAGCAAATGCAATGCTCATGCATAAACTACATTATGCAAATTTTGATAACATTTTTAGAGTCAGTATAAAAAGTTTAGTTAAATTTTCTTTTCAGTAACTTCTACAGATAAAGAGCTATTTAAGAAATTCCTTGGGGAAAATGGCGTATCTTGCAGAACACTTAAAAATTTGCACAATTAATTAATTTATCGTTAATTAATTACCGTAGAACCTTCAAAATTGAGATTTGGATTCATCCTATTCTACAAATCATTTACACAAAATTTGGGAGAAATCTGAAATGGCGTGGTGAGCTTTTTCCAATTTTGTGTTTGATTTGACATGGAATGAGACCCATGAGTAAGAAAAATATCCAATTCTTTCCGTACGAGGAGCGGATACGCAGCTAGTAGCAGGGGCGTAGCCAGGGGGGGGGGGGTATCGGGATATATCACTCCCCGAAATTTTTGGATTAGTGATGAAATTCCGTCTATTTATACACATATAAGTTCATATCCCCCCCTGAAAATTTTTCCTGGCTACGCGCCTGGCTAGTAGCATACATAATTTTCGCAGCAATTGGAGAATATATAAGTCATTTAGAGCACGGAAGAACAGATAAATAGGAATAATAAGCGCTTAAAATCTTTTCAACGTTATAGGAAAAAAAAAACAGTTTAAAATTCTAATAAATAAATTATCTTTTAAAACTAGTATTTTCGTTGTTTAAGTTAGAATATGCTTTGCATTAACCCTTTTAATGCGCAGCCACTTTCGCATCTATATAAAATAGCAACTTTATATAGTGCCCAACGCTTAACCCTATAACACGCAGTGTTCCCGCTCTGGGAACACCAAACTCTGACGTTTTGACTGTTGCCAGTCACGAAGAATGGATTTGATTTCTATAAAATAGTTGCGGGTGACATAGCTCCACGAGAATTCTTTACTTTTTAGCACGTCATTCCCGTAAAAAAATGGTCACGATTATTTTTAACAGCACTGACATCTGCTGAAAAATGGAAGGATGCGAGAACAGCTGGATAGATTGCCCAATGCTGAAAAAACGGCAGCCGTTGCCATCACTCGACTTAACTACCAGCGAGATGGCGGACGATCGAAACTTTCATCGCCTGCCACAGATCTAGAGACCCTTTTTTTACGACAGCTGGCTGTGGTGATGGCAACGGCTGCCCTTTTTTCAGCATTGGGAAAGGGTTGCGCCTCAAAGGGTTAAAAATTACACCCGTTGCCAGCCGTTTCAAAAATAGACTTTAGCTCTGTAGCATGCGATGGGCTATTCGATCGACCGTCATCCTGCTGGTAGTTAACTCGAGAAATGGCAACAGGTGTACTTTTTCGGCTTTGGTAAGAGGTGGTTTCACGGCGCAACCACCGCGTATTAGAAGGTTAAAGGCATGTCTCTCTGTTAAAGCTTTTAAATTATCTTGCATTACTAAATTAGTAATGTCATCGCGGAATAATTTGTTTTTCAGATAGGTGGTTGGAACATCAGCGGAGATGAAAAAACTTTCAGTCAATGGAACTTCCAGAGGGCGCTGGAACTTCTACACAATCACTTCAATCGTGGCGGTCTGTTTTCGTGGGGCGTCGGCGAAGACGAACGCAATTCGTCCAGAAACATTCTTCAGTTGGATCAAGGTGGTCTCGGACTTCCAACGAGAGATTACTACTTAAACAAGAGCAAAGATGATGAGGTATTTGTTAACACTTTCTCACTGGTCTTGCAGTTCCATCGCATATTTTTAATTCATCGGAATTCCAATCACCTCGTCTAAATTTAACTACTTTGAACCATTTCTTTAATGCCCATGTTTCCCTTCCTTTTGATGTTTGCTTCTGTTTCAAAGAAAGGTTACGTTGGCTTTTTCAAGATAATTTGTTATTTCACTGAGTCTGAAGCATGCTCTAAACATCCGATGTGGACACCACAGAACTTTCTTGTACGTCTATTAAATTACACAAATTTTGATGCAATTTATTCAAACTTATTCATGAAACTTAGATAACATACTTCAATAATATTCAGATTTGGTGATTTCTCGCTAAGCATAAGAGATATCACCAGGCTGGGTTCAGTTTTCAAAACTCAATTTCGGCGATATTTCACCAAAACTTGCCAAGCTTGTCAACAATTGGTGAGGTATTGGGCATGATCCAATGAATGACTATAGATTTTTAACGTATGAAAAATGTCCATCGACTTTAATGTATTGAAATTCTTTTGGGTGACTCTGTAAATAGACTGCACAGCTGATTGTAATCAAAAAGGCACTTTTATTTGAGATGATTGTGAACAAGTATGACTTTTTTAAAAAGCCTACGCCGACTTAATGTTTTTCACCATAACGAAAAATTATTCCGAATCAGCTTGGATTTAAATTCATTGGCGATTCATGCATGTACATAATCTATAATCATTTACAATTAAGGTGAACAGTAAAACAGTTCTCTGTCTATTTCTATGCATAATTCTTGGCAGATTAGCGCATTTAGCACCACGAAATATTTCATCTCGTCATGTGGTATAAATATGAAAGCTGTAAAATTATTTTCATTGTAAAATAGTAGGATTTGGCAATTTCTCGCGAACAAATAGAAGATATCGCCAAGTTGAGTTCAGTTTCACGTTTGTTGATCCCGCAATCCCACGGGATTGACATTTCATTCAAATAAAAATTAATTTTAATCGAGAAAAGTAGGAAAAAGTTAGACTGTAAGCCCTATCAAGTTTAATACTTTCCCAGACAGCACATAAGCTTAAATCAAGTTTGACATTTCTTTGAATTTGACGCACTAATGCAAGCTTGACAGTTCAACTCATTCTAAGCTGGCAGCAAGCTTGCAGGAGTCAAGTTGAATTGTCAAACTTAAATACAGTTGATTTAAGCTTGAAAATTGATACTCGCGTCATTTTTCCTTTTTAAAGGAGAGCGTTGATGGCGCCATCTGTGAAAGAGAATGGACATTAATTGTCTAGCGTCCTTTAAATTTGCTGAAAATTCGTAAAAGATGTGTTTTATTTTTATTACCAGTGCCATATATATTACCGGCAAGGCAAACGGGGCAACTGCCCAGGGCCTACAGATTTTAGGGCCCAAAAATCTTACATCTTACACTTTTGTAGTTTTAAAATAAAATTACAAAAGATTAAAAAAAAATCAGAAGTTAAATAATTTTTTTAATTATAAAGTATGAACAATGAAAATAATTCAAATTTACATTTGTATAAATTAATTTAAACATATTTTTAATTCTTCGAAATGCTCTATATCGATACCAATATGTAGGAAAATAACTAACCACATTTGTAAAGAGAATTTTTACCGTTAAAAAATAGCAAAATTTTTCAATTATTTGTTATTTTAAGAAATATTTACAAAAATGACTAAAGTGTTTGTATTCCATACATGTTAGCAACTGTGATATAGCATTTCGAAGTAACGTTTAACTATCTGTTTCTTTCATTTCAGATTACTTAACACAAAATTTGTGTTAAGTAAACCCATTCTATATTTCCAAATAGGGAAATTCTTCAAAATAAAATACAATTATACTACGAAATTGATTTCAAAATCAGTCGTTTGTCTCGATTTTGGCCAGCAGTATTGCTTCATGAGTGTTGCGGTACTGAAAGTTTTAAAACGTGTTTTTTTATTTTAATTTTGATTTTAATTTAATTTTTTTATGCATTATTTTAATTTTGATTCATCCCATGGAAAAATAAAAGAAACAAATAACACATCGCCCACTTATCAATTTGGCGAGAAAACAGCGTGGTAAGTCACTTCAAACTTTAGTCATAGCTGCACAAGGCTGCGGTGGCGGAATGGATAGCGTGCTTGGCTGCTAAGCCAAAGGGCCCGGGTTCTATCCCAGCGACGAACACTCGATGGAAACAGATTAAATTAAATTGAAATTTCAGCGTAGAGGGGGGAAATGCGTTGAAAAATAAATTATGTGGGGCGCGTTAGCCAGCGGGCGCCCCGTGTATTTAAAAAAAAATTTAAGCTTGAAATGTCAAGCTTGATTCAAGCTTGAAATGTCAAGCTTAATGCAAGCTGGGCAAGTGTAAACTAGAACACTTGATTCAAGCTTGCATCAAGCTTACACGACTGGAATTTTCAAGCTTATTGACTTGATAAATCAAGCTTGCTGCAAGTTTGATGCAAGTCTGCTGTGCTGTCTGGGCTTATTTGATAATTAATACAATACCTTACATAAATATGAAAATTATAGTCATCTCGGCGAGAACGGGATTGCTTTCCCTAAAACTAATTTCATGAGAAAAAATCAGGTGAGTCTGTGCCGGGGCACGCGGCCATTTATTTTACTTGAACCGTCTGTGTCAGCGAGTCGCTTTAGACCGTTTAAAGATTGTTAAAGATTGAAATGAAAACAAGATTGATTCCGTTCTGTATAATCTAATACAGTAATGACACTGAGTAGATAGTGCATGAAAACTTATTTTGAACACTAATAGGCAACGATTTTGTTTAACACTGGTCTGTGATATGAGAAATATGAAACATAAGGTACAGTGTCAACATGAATATTACTGGTTCAACGTAGAATTTTCCAGTGTTTTCGGTGTTGTGCACATAGTTGTGGCCGAATTTATTCTTTATGAAGTCAACGAGATAGCTGTTGTACCGTGGATCGTTATTGAAATCGCAGATGAGACCTATTAGAGTCTAAGTCAGGTGCACTAGAGGTGCTTGCGTGGTATACGAGCGTGATTTTAAAGGCATTTTACGTCAAAAAATTTTTTTAAAAAGGTTAACATTTTGCATCGCTTATTTAATTTGTTTAAATTTCAATTACTTTTATAATATCTGAACTGATATACCTTAATTGTAATATTGTATAAAGATCTGTTATAAAAATAGTTTCAATAAGTTTGTTAAATTTGCAGGTTCTAGTAGCATATTTGAACTACATGACGAAAGTTGGAGTCCTACTTGGCGGAGAGGAGAATTCAACGCGAGCTCAAATGGAAGATGTATTAGAATTCGAAACGAAACTTGCAAACGTAAGACAAACTTTTTTATCATTCTTATTCAAATGAATTTGTATCATCTTAATTCATTTTGCGTGTTTGTAAAAAGTGCTCGTTCCATTATTTTATAGAAAATCCCAGTATTCTTTTAGTTAACTACGCATTATTCATTGCTTTCATGTATCGAAAGTACATTAATTTTTACAAGATTTCTGTTGTATTTTCTCGAATGTGTGTTTCTGCAACTTCAAAGATTTCAAATTTGATTTATGAATTTATTTTTACTTTCGTTTTCTTAAATTCATTTTTATATGAGAACACTTGTAGGTAAAGTAAAGGGTTCCATCCCCCCCCCCCAAAAAAAAAAAAAAAGATTTTTACAACCTATATTGCATAGTTTTTTGAGTTTCCAGTCACTTACGAAAAAAATCAATCTTGATTACGCTACTGATTCCACAAAATTAATTTCTATAATATGGTTAATTAAAATGTCAGTTTCATTGATTTTAACTGTTTGGTCAGAGCTTGGATATTTGCCACCACGACGGCTTGAAATATTTCGCGGTGTTAAGAACACTAATCTGCAAAAGATTATGTATATGAATATGTGGAGAAATCTTTTAATGTCAACCATAATAAGAAATGTTTATCGGTTATGCTCATGTATAAATCGCCAGAGGATCACCGAAGAATGAATAGTCGCCGTTAGTGGCAAATATTCAAATAACTTGCTGAAGAATCAATAGTTTTGTAAATTTAGCCTCGTAACTCAAAGAGCATTTCCCCAGGACTCCAAGAAGTTTAGGGGACTTCTACCACGAACTTGGATATAGGACGATCATCGGCGTATTCTAAAAGAGCCAAACGGAATTTGCCTGTAGGATGCTGTTGTCAGTCGTTATCATTAAGCTTATATTGTGCGCATGCGTGTGTTAGTAGTATAGATTGCATTATGATTTGTCGCTATGCATCGCCTAGAGTAGAGGACTCTTAGCTAATCATTAAAAGAGGTTCGAGTATTTTCCTTTGAGAGGCTGGCGCTATTTCGAACATTTGCCGCTAGTCGATGATTGCCCTATATCCATGTCCACATAATAATCGAACAACAAATCTAAAATTATACAAGAAAAGCTTATAATTATATAACAAAAAAATTTTTAGGACATTTCTTGTTTTTTTCTAATAGATCACGATACCAGCTGACGAGAGGCGAGACGACGAGGAACTGTACCACAAAAAGACCATCAGTGAGCTGCAGAGCCTCGCGCCCGTCATCGAATGGACTTCGTACTTCAATTCCGCCTTCAAGCGCATTGGTCGCGAGATCCAGTCGTCCCAAGAGCTCATCGTCTACGCCCCTGAATTCGTGAGGAAGATGTCCGAGCTTGTCACCCAGTATCTGTCCACTAAAGAAGGAAAAGTGTGAGTGATTGATGTTCGATGCTCTTTTGGTTAACCCTTTAACGCGCGATGTCCTCGCCTTGAGAACACAAAACTCGAGATTAGAGATTTGTGTAATTATTTAAGTAAATATTATAGGCTTTTTGATAAGCTCGGCAAGTAAATAAGTATTTAATTTAATGACTTACAATTAAAAATAATTCAATGTATGTTATAAATTGCTCCATTGGGTGCCTCCGTAATAGCGATCAGTAACTCCGGTCAACGCCTATAAACGTCACATGCCCGCCATTAGAAAAAAAAATGTTATAAATTTCTAATTTTTTTTTCTAATGGCCAGGTCAGCGGCCCACTTATAGGCTTGACCGCCACGAGAGCCGAAGATGTTGGTCGTTTCATTAGTAGGCAGATCAACGCTGCCCACTCTAAATCGTTTCCTAATTTTGAACCAAATCCAAATGAGAGATAAATTGGCACCCAGCAGTGGTGGATTTAGAGGTGTGGAATCCCTAGGGCAGCAAAGGAGTTGTGCCCCCTAATTATTTCTGAAACAAGTTAACAATTTTTTAAACGACCAGTGTGGCGAAGTGATTTCACCTTTTTACTCATTGCCTAGAGGTCCAGGGTTCGATTCCCTTAGAGGTAGATTTTATTTACGCCAAAAATAATGTCTACTTCTTGTCTGGTGTTGCACTCTTAATGTACCATTGATATGGCTCGCAACTGATCATCTTGACTTCCAGCAGTATGTGAAATGTGTGCAAAGAAGCAGATGCTTTGCTTTTGACTTCTTTGGGGATACAAGTCGTGACGTTATTTTTCAAGCAATTTTTTCTTACGCGCTTTAGACTGTTTAAAGTGAAAAATGAGTGGGAAAAGCGGGAGAACTGGTCTTGCATTGTCAGAATTTTACTCTTTAAAAATTATTTTGCGCATCATTCAGTATTCGTCAGGAAATTTTACGTAAAAATGTCTGTTGTGGGGCCCCACTCTTGTAGAGGCTCTGGGCTGCAGCCTGTGTTGCCCTCCCCTAAATCCAGCCCTGTCCTAAAGACTCCACTGTATTACTGAGATTCTTAGCTATAAACCAGCACTGAGAAAAAAAAATCTCTGCTTAGTACCTTTCGAAAACGGTTTGTAAATCATTTATTACTTCCCAAATCGATATTAATTTGGAATTAGCAACACTTCATCGATTCCTATAGCAGTATATGCAATACATATGCCTTGTTACAAGTGGAAAGAATATCAAAATCAATGTGCTGCAATTATTTCATCTTTCTAACTTCAAACGTAATTTCAAGTAAGTGTCAGCTAAATTTTTTTCTGAAAACATTATTCATAAGAAAAGGGTGGACGTTTGAGGAAATTAAGCGATTTTTTTTCAACTGAACTTTGACAAAGAAGACTTGGCTACACTCTGCTTCCCAGCATGGATCTTTAATGCGCTGTGGATAGAAAAGGGAATCTTCGCCGTTGCATCTTTTCAATGATGAGAGCGAATTTTTGACGGAAAAAGTCTATAAGTATAAATTTATGCACGAAAATGAATTAATAAAATTTGACAACATCAGAAATATTTGTGACTTTTTTTCGCATTCACCCTTTAAGACGAAAGGCTTTTACCACGAAAAAGTATTTCGGTCTCCTTAGTTTTCCTTTATAAACATTTTTCACTGTATGCATGTATATAAGACTAATTTGTTCATTGTTTATTTCAGAGTTATAGCCAACTATTTAGGGTGGTCATTAGTCCAGAGTCTCACATCGTGTCTGTCCAAACCTTTCCGAGAGGCTTCCAAAATTTTAAGAAAAGCGTTAGTAGGATCCGAAGGTGGTGAAAGCCCATGGAGATATTGCGTCTCGGATACCAATGAAGTTATAGGGTTTGCTCTTGGAGCAATGTTCGTCAGGCAGGTTTTCCACGGAGAAAGTAAACCCATGGTACGTAACGTTTACATGAATATTATAGTTATTATTATTTTTTCATAACTGGTTGCAGTGCACTGCTATTTGAGATATTTAATAGATAAGTATTAAATTTTGAGACTGTCAAAGATATTATTTTAAGACACTTTATTGCGCTGCAGTAATTCCTCGTTCATCGCGGGTATTACGTTCCAAGATCATCTATGATAAATGAAAATCCGCGAAGTAGCAGCACTATATATATACTTCATATTTTTGCTTGTATCTGTACCTGTATAAACCCTCCCTGCTCTATTTACAGCCCAACCCCTAAGTTATTAACGATGTATTTCAAAACAAATCATGCAGTTTTGGAATATAAATAGAAAAAAATAGTGTCAAGCACTCAAAAATTTTTAGAATGTTTCTTTACAAACTGTACTATACACTGAAATAAACAATAAACCTGTATCAGATACGAAACTTTCAGAAAAAATTCTTTAACATCGAAAATTTAGCAGGATATGTCACTTTTCAAAACTTTTTTGATCTGCAATTCCTAGCTCAAAAATTTTTCCCAAAAAGTTGTTTTGTCCTAGCGCGCAAGAATCTATATAAATAAAGCTATGTGTAAACTGTTAGTTTGTCTGTCTGACTCTCGCATAGCTCCGAAACGGGTGATCGTAGACCTACCAAATTTTGTACGAAAATTCTCCAAGACGGGTCTCGTCACACCTCGAAGCGGTTTTTTCGAAATTCGAATTATTTTAGGAGATATCGATAAAAAAACGTGTCGCAAAATGATCATTTTTGTTCTTGCCATTTCGCAATTGTAACCCCGCAGTGGAAAGAGGGAGGTTTGCGCATATCTAGGTTGCCATGTTTGGCGAGTTTATTAAATTATTCAGACTCTTGAAGTAAAAATAAAAAAATAACGATTGTTTTTTTGTTTACATTATTTGTAAGGTTATTTTTTAATTAAAATATCGTGTGCATGTGAAATCAGGATGAAGGAATGAAATGTTTCATACGCAAAAGAAAAATAGGATTTGGAAATTTTCCGAGAGTTTAAAATGTGCAACTTTTTAATTTGGCGAAATATAAAATGGTTGATATGCGATTTTGAAAAGATGATTTTAGTGCTTGGTGCAATCTATTGAGAGCGTACCATTAAAAAGAAGCGTAGTTTTTATTGAAATATGGCGTTGAATTTTAATTTTCCGTGCAGAAATAATGCAGTTATTAAGGCAATTTTAAACGATCTATATTCAGAATTTTCACTTAATTAAGTTAATTGATTTAAGTTGGGGGGGGGGGGGGTTTCCTCCAAATCGTAGGCCTACCAAATTTTGTATGGCAATTTGGGTCCCGCCATATCTCGAAGCGATTTTTTGCGAAATTCGAATTAAAATATCTGTTGTTTATTGCCTTATATTTGAAGCCAAAATGCGCCAAACACTACTGTTATTGTACAACTAAAAGTCAAAGCCCGTTGTGAAGCAATTTCAAAGAGCGCTCTTCTGAAAACGTGAAAAAGTTTCTCATTCTAAAGATTTCGTTTTGTGTACATAGTTATTCTTATGTCCAAGCAGACGATTTCTTTGCTTGGCTCAATTTCCTCTTATCAATACTGGATTTATTTGTGAGATGAAAAATTAAACTGCGTAATCTAGAAAAACAATTTTAAAGCCTTTATAAATAGCACAGTCTTATCTCTTTTCTTTTAGTAAAGGGTTGCATGACGTAATTTTAAAATTTTTAAAAAAATGTCCATTTCATGTAGTGTCTGAGGTATTTAACGCCTAAACGTGAACCTAAAAGCCAGCATAATGCGGAAATAAGACATTTGAAAGTGAGAAGTTCAATGCAAACGGTCTAACTTTTCACTTTTTTGATACCGAATGACGCTGACATAGTTTTTTTTTTTTTGTATTATATTGCAATGATCTCAGGTTAGTACATATATGACGCAAACTTTAAGTCAAGAGTGAAATAATTTTGCTTTTTCTAGATTCCACATCACTAGAATTAATTCGAATTACACATGTGAGGAAAATTTTCGTTTCCTACCGTGCGAAGAACGGGCACGCAGCTAGTAATTCTATATGAGTGTGATAGATAAGTCTTTCAAAAAAAGGAAATACGTCATTAAACACGATGCTCCGAATTTGCGAAAGATGAACCACGATATAACGAGGGATTATTGTATGCATACGTAAAAAGTACTACTGTGCAGTTGTAAAGCAAATATAGCAGTTAACACTTCTTATCTACGTATAGAGAACTAAGTTTAAAAGTAATTTTTTTTCTTTGGAAAAAAAGTATAGTATTTCATTTCAATCTCTGTAAGAAGTTAACTTCTACATAGTTTCAATTTGCACATCTGCCCCACTACTCCCAGCAAAAATCCTCCAGAAAAATACTTTATACCGAAATGTTTAACCCTTTAACGCGCAGTGATCACGCTCTGGGAACACCAAACTCTTACGTTTTGACTGTTGCCAGTCACGAAGAACAGATTTGATTTCTATAAAAGTAGTTGCGGGTAACATAGCTCCACGAGAATCCTTTACTTTTTAGCACGTCATTTCCCGTAAAAAAGTCACGATTATTTTTAACAGCACTGACATCGTCTGAAAAATGGAAGAATGCGAGAACAGCTGGATAGATTGCCCAATGCTGAAAAAAGGGCAGCCGTTGCCATCGCTCGACTTAACTACCAGCAAGATGGAGGATCGTCCGCCATCTTGCTGGTAGTTAAGTCGAGCGATGGCAACGGCTGCCCTTTTTTCAGAATTGGGAAAGGGTTGCGCCTCAAAGGGTTAAGTGAATTTTATTGTAAGTACAATCTTTTGCAAAAATATAACTGTATAGGAATCGGTAGGCAGTGTAAGATATTGGATTTGTAATTTTTAGAAAAATGAGTTTGGCTGTGTGGAAGTGATATAACATGAATATTTTCCTCATTTAAAGCCTTTTTGCAACTGGAAGTATTTATCTATGACTGACGGTTGCGAAAATAAAGGCTGGGTAAGTATTTTTCCGGTCACCCTGTATAGCTGTATTTTTTTTTTATGTTTTTAGGAGGTAATCCTACCATCAGGCATTTTATTTAGTTAAAAAGAAATTATGTTTCTGGGGATAAATCTAACACCAAGCAATTTATTTAGCTACTTCTTTGTTTTAGGAGTAATCCTATCACTTGGCAATTTATTTAGTGGACATTATTATATTTTCGGGGTAATCCTTACATCAAACAATTTTTTAATGTTTCCGGAGGGGGGGTAATCCTAACATCAGAGATTCTATTTAATTAAAAAGAATTTATGTTTCTGGGTATTATTCTAACACCAAATAGTTTATAGTTAATTTTTTATATTTCTGGAGTAATTCTAGCACTAGGCAGTTTATTTAGTTGACTTTTTTTTGGGGGGGGAGGGTAGTATTCCTAACACCAAGTATTCCAAGGAGGTAGTATTCCTCCACCTATTTTGTTTTGATTTTAATTATGCAATGTCTAACATTTAATCGTCAATATTTTTCATTCCTCAATAGACAGATAGTTCATTTTAAATTAAATTTTTCCAGTTTTGTGACTTCCATTAATCTTTAGTGTTCCGTCACAAAAAACAAAAAACAAAAAACATTGAAGAAAAGAGTCAAGAAAAAAACTTTAAAACTTACTACATGAAATTGGATCCACATTTTATAACTTTAGTAATCTTCCCCATAGATTTTTAGTTTCGTTTATTTTCTGTAATAGCATGTTTATGTGTGCATTCATAATTGCATTACACTACTTCTATAGATAATGTAAAAAAAAAAAAAATATATCTGCAAATTATTTTATATCTTTTCCCCTGTTGTATTCAATTCTTAAGATGGTTTATTAGATCTCTTCAAATATTTGTTTTGAAAACCATTGGCTTTGAAAAATATATTTTGTACAAATTAGGCTATGTATTTAGCTGTCAAGGGAATAATGTTTGTATTGTTAAAAATCCTAAAGGCATTGAGCTTTTTAATTAATTTTTATATATTTTTGTTTTTAACGAATATTTTTATAGTAGAAGATAAAGCCCGTTGTGGAAGCAATTACAAAGGCCGCTAGTAAAAACATTTGATAAAAGTATGCTCGTCCACCTCAAATGAATAAAAAATTTTATTATATTCCGAAATCAGGGGAGCGTTAGCCCAGTGGTTAAGGCGTTGGACTCGTAACCGGAAGGATTCGAATTCGATCCTGACGTAACACCAAAGACCACCGTGTACATGCGGTGTGCGTGCACGTTAAACCCGTGGTTCTGAAAATCCTCTTGACAGTCGCTGGCATTTTCCAAGGGGTACCAATATTTAGAAGAATGCCACCTTCTGATGAGGATCCAAATTGCGGTGGAAACTCCGGGTAGGACGTATGTAGCACTAAATGACACATTCAGTGGCGTGAGCTGTCCTCTCCTGGCAAACAAGCATATACCAAAATCGAATTTCATGCTTTTCGAGAAATTTGCAGAAACTTTTCGCGTTCGAACGATTTTGTGTTGTGTTAAAAAGCCATCTTATATCAAGGCTTCATGCAGACGATATCATTTTATTTGTGAAAAAATAATTAAACTATGTAATCTGGCAAAAACTATTTTAAACGAATTAGAATCGCAACTGCCCCTGATGCCCGTACTTCAAAATGAAGTCACGTCAATTGCAACAGCGTATTTTGTCATGCAAATAATTTACTTTTTTCACTCTTGGAAATAAAATAGTGCTGAAAATAGCAAAAAATTGCTTAAAAATTAGGGAACGGGTAGATTTTCAGATTTTTAAAGTAGCGCAGATTGTTTGCTATATTTTTATGCATACTTATGAAAATTTTCAGTCGGTGTAGATGTTAATACAATTTTCGTTCTTAAATTTTTAACTTTCGGAGTAATGATAGTAAAAGTTTTATCTTGGAGTGATTGCCCGGAATTGTTACAGAATCGGTGAATCAGAGAGTCAGGGATCAGCGAAACTATATGATAGGATTGTTCAGTTAATTTTTAATTTGTCTAACAAAGTTCTTCGAAACATAATTTTTCTTTAGTAAATTGAGAGCATAGTTGCGCATGTTTATTGTAATTATCTATCTATGTATTACAATTATCTATTTTTCGTATTCAGGCAGAGAATATGATCAATGAAATCCGTGAAGCTTTTAAAGAAAACTTGCCCTTGCTGAAATGGATGGATCCCGATACTCGAAAACTTGCCAAAGAAAAAGTAAGTTATGGATGATTAGCGTAAAATATATAATTGTTATTATGGGATTGTAATGTTGTACAGGGTGACGAAAAAGTCCGTAAAAACTTTAAAAATTCATTAAAAAAACAGATAATGATAGAAAATTGCGATTTGCACAAATAGGTTTAGAAGGTGGTCGGATTTTTTTTTTATGACAAGAAAGTTTGTAGTTCCAAATGTTGCCGATAGGTGGCGCTGTTAGGCACAAAGGAAAACAAGTTTCCAATTTTAAAAAAATCTGAAATCTCTCTAATCTTATCCATGCAAACTGCAATTTTGTATCGTTATTTGTTATTTATTCAGAATTTTTTTTATATTGGAAACTTTCTTTCTATTGTGCATGTCAGCGCCACCTATCGGTAGCATTTGGAAATACAAACTTTCTTGTCATTAGAAAAAAACCTGACACCTTTCAAACCTTTTTGTGCAAACCGTAATTTTCTATAATTTTTGTCCTTTTTTAATGAATTTTTAAAGTTTTTACGGACTTTTTTGTTCACCCGGTATAAGTGTTACTAAAGAGGAAGTGTTCTATGATTATTGAATACTACGTGTGCCTCAAAAAATAATACTTAAGTAAGGTTTTGAACTTCTTTTAGTGTTTTTGCTCAATAGTATACATGCTTCACGTGTATTTCATAGGCATGGTGAAATAATTTAAGGGCCATGCTTACACCCCTGAGTTTTTCATAGCATATTTTCCATTTAACGGGTTACGCATTAATCGCGTTATAGGAGGATTACTGTGTATGTACAAATAAATCACATGTATTCAAAAATGTTTTAAATCACGATGTTTAGCATGATTTTCTTCGAATCTTAATTTTAAGTTTTAAAAATAGGTTCGAGAATAAGTCAGATCATTTTTCTTTTATTTATCTAAGTATTTTGGAGTGGAGAAAAAAAAAGATAAGATAAGAACTAACTATAAGAATGAAAACTAATAAGTGTTTCTCGTAGGCTGATGCAATCACTGATATGATTGGATTTCCTGAATTCATTTTGGATCCGAAACAACTGGATGAGAAGTATAAATTGGTAAGTAGCATGACAGTAAAATTAAGAATTTTGCTTTATAAAATATGAATAGTTACATTGTGTATATGCAAAATCATTGTAACCGAATTTTAGTGCGAACAAAAATTTTAATTTAAGCGGATAATGATCATATAATGAATTATTCCACATGTGATTAAAAACTCAGGCTGTCGAAGCTTAGAGAAGCTGCCGTCCGTCATTTGAAAGCCGACCAAGTACATACCTTTTGTTCGGTTGGATAACGCCTGAAATAGCCCATTCGAGGTCTTGGCCAAGCTCTCTTCATTGTTAACATGAACGTGATGTGAGCACCTGTCCTCAGAACTTCAGCGTCAGATTGCGCCAGCAGCACGCCATCCTTCTGTTTAATCTTCAAAGACCGCAACGTGCGGGAGCAAAGCCCACAAGTTGCAATCAACACGCAAGCTGTAGCATTCAGCACAGTCCGCAAGGCGTGGCAACAAAGTCCGCTCTGAACTTACGGATGGAACAAAAGAAAAATCATTGTATTAGTCTTTTTTTTAAATTATGATAGATAAATACTGATCATAAGTATCCAAATACATTCACTTTAGATTCCTTTTTTTTTTTTTTCGAATTTTTCTGATTGTTTCGTCACTTTGGTAGTGTAAATCGCATGCTTGAATTCAGAGTTTTTGGTTAAATTTTCTGATTTTTCCATTTATTAGATTATCGACATGTTTATATATTTAAAAAAATATGTTTAATAAAAATGTATCTTAAATGTGGGTACGTACTAGAATTATTTGATAATTCTATTCAATATGTTAACCATTTCATTATTTATCTTTAACAAAATTTCTAGAAATATGATTCTGTTCACAATCTAAAACATTTTTTAAAAATAATTTTAGATGAATATTACTGAAGATGAGTATTTTAAAAATAACATAGCAGTGGGTCAGTTTGCTCTTCTACAGAACATGATGAAACTGGATAAACCGACAAATCGAAGCGAATGGAAAATGACCCCTCCAACTGTCAATGCCTACTATACACCAACTAAAAATCAGATAGGTAAGATTTGAAAACGTCACTATTCTTTTTACTTGACTGAGATAAAAGTGTCCAGCAAATGGTTATTTCTCTCCCTTAAAAATACTGTGATATATTAATAGCATAAGCTAAGCAAACCTCAAGTGATAAGTATGCGGAGTATTTTAGCATCCGTACACCGTCTAATAGCCATGTACAATACAGTGTGTCAGAAAAATGCAAACACACATTGAACTGCCGTGGATATTTAATTTCCTGTCTCCAAAGTTAAATTTCTCGAAAAAAGTAACATCATGTTTAGACTTAATGTTTATGTAATCGAGTTTCCTGCACGGTTTCAAGACTTCACGACACTCGACTTTTTTCTTCGGAGGCACTGCCTTTCTGTGTTCAGCCGTGTTCACTGTGTCCACAATCACATTCTGTGTTCGCCTTGAAAAACATCCATTTCTTTAAGACGTGGATCTTTGAATTTCCAGCCTTGCGCGAAGGCAATACTGAGCCACAGCATGCCATTTTGTGACCTATGATGGATAGCAATGATGGGCACAAAAAGGATTTTTTTTGTGCGTCCTATCTTCGTAATAACGTGAGAGATAAAGTTAACTGTCCGCTGCACAGTACTTTAGGACTTATTTCATTTATTGAGCCATTTCATGAGTGCTGTTTGAACTGTAATCCATTTCTTTATTCGTGAGCAAGACTTGGTATTAACTTAGTTGAGATTTTAAGAGATTGAAAGCGCGATTTTGAAAGTCCTGTTGATTAGCATATTTTTAGGCATGCCAATATGTTCTTTTCTGATGAGAATCTAAATTGGTAAAGATGTCATCCTGAAGGACATAAGTAGCGCTAAAAGAAAATTTTGTTGACGATGTGAGCTTTTGTGGTCTTTCATTAATATAGGTGTATTAAGTATTTGTACAGAAGATTCTCGATTAACCGATAACAGATTATCCGCATTGTGGATTATCCCGGACATCCCCAAATTATTGTATTGATAATGCATGGAAATTAGTATAAAGTCCACGGTTAATAAATCATGGAGAATAATTTTATCGGATGAAGAAAATAAAATTTCTTCAGAAGACGACAAGACTTATTTATAAACTTACTTATTTATAAATATGTGAGTACTTACTTATTTATTTATAATTACTTATTTATGAAGAAAAATCTTAGATTTTAAAACTTTAATCTGTTCTGGAAATGCAGACGAAGAAGCTGTGCAACATTGGATTGACGAAATTTGAATCTTATGAAGCTTTAAGTGACGATGATACTGTACCGCATGCCGCTTGTGGCTCAGGAGAAACAAGGAGTACCGAATAACGTCCTGAACGTGATGAAGAAAACTTGGAAACTAAAAAATATTAAGTCACGGTATGCATTAGTACACATTAGAGAAATTAGCTCCTTACTTCATTAATTGGAGCAAGAACATACAAGCGGACCTTGCTGTAAAAATGATGGTGAAAAATTTTAGTTGTAAAATTCCTGGAAGAGTAAATGGAAAACGAAAACAAAGTACTTTCACTTCACTCTTAACAAAACATTGAGGTGCTTTTTTTGTTGGTTATTTTAATTGTAAATTTAAATATACTTAAAATTTATATTCAACAATATTTTGAATTGACTAAATTATTAATAGCCTACTGTATTAATATTTTACATGATCTGTCATTTTTACAAACATTTTCAGGATGTGGATGAATTTGATTATTCGGGAAATTCACTTATCCAAGACGAAGCATTTCCTGACCAACCCGGTTAATCGGGAGTCTACTGTATTTGATTCCTATTACGTTCTTTTAGGCCATCATTAAAATACGTCTACGGATCTAGCATATGAGCTCTTAGCCCTTTTTAACCCTTTGAGGCGCAACCTTTTCCCAATGCTGAAAAAAGGGCAGCCGTTGCCATCGCTCGACTTAATTACCAGCAAGGCCATCTTGCTGGTAGTTAAGTCGAGCGATGGCAACGGCTGCCCTTTTTTCAGCATTGGGCTATCTATCCAGCTGTTCTCGCATTCTTCCATTTTCCAGCAGATGTCAGTGCTGTTTAAAAATATTCGTGACAATTTTTTTACAGGAAATGACGTGCTAAAAAGTAAAGGATTCTCGTGGAGCTATGTCACCCGAAACTATTTTTATAGAAATTTAATCTATTCTTCTTGACTGGCAACAGTCAAAACGTCAGAGTTTGGTGTTCCCAGAGCGGGAACACTGCACGTTAAAGGGTTAATTAAGTACTTCATGTGAACTCGTTTATTGTTGAACACATAGGATTGGAATCCAGTCATGAGCAAGGACGGCTCGAGACTGAATTTCGAGAGTGGGCAATTTTACATTTTAGATAGATTTATGCACTGTTCAAAATGCAAATTGAAAGCATGAAATCGTGAAGTATGCGAATCTAAAGTTGTAAAATGAAATTTTGGAGGAGGCCATGGGCCCCATAGCCCCCTCACTGGAGCCGCCCTTGGTTATGAGACACTTAAGAGAAGCTTGGGATTTCCTTAAATTAAAAATTATTGTAGTATATATTTATGAAATATAAACGCAAACTTGTGTAAATATATTAATTGAAAGTGAAAAAGATTTCATTCATCAGAATGTATTTTTGAAAATTGTGTTTATTTGTGTTCACAAAATGCAGTGATCAGTGTTGTATGTGTATGTAACAGTGTGTGTAAGATTACAAAGAATTTTAGTTATTTGTAATTAGCAAATTCTGATTTTCCTGATTCTGTGTAGATGCCGATTATTTAACCCAAATGGGCTAAATTATTATATGTTAAACTAGTTTTTAATTCTTTTTCCTGTAGTTTTCCCTGCTGGAATCCTGCAAGCTCCCTTCTATGATCCATATTACCCAAAGTAAACAGCTTTTCTGTTTTTACTAGTACTTAATCTAATTAAACTGACCTTGAAATTACGATTAACCTCCGTTTAGAGTATATACATTAGTTTTTTTATACGCACTAATTTCTACCACACTGCATACAAAATATTTATGTTTTGTTTTTGCTTTTTGTGGGCAAAACGTTTTCCCCTCCTGCGGGTACAGTCATGGCTTGTTTTTTGTTTGTTTTTGTTTTTTTACTGAGATGAAAATGTGCACACCGAATTTATGCGGAAGGGCACAATCATTAATTCTGAGTCTCACTCAGAACCACTAAGAGGTCTGTGCTAAACTAAGAAGGACAAGAGAAGTGGAAATTCAAGCAAAAGCATTGCAGACCTCACAAGGCACGCACAACATAGTGTTAGCTTTGCACTTGAATCTAAATGTCAGGCAGCATTCACTGTACTGCCTCGAATTGTCACCCTATAACGTTCACGTGTTCAGCCAATCCAAAAACATTTAAGTGGAAGACAGTTTTCCAACGATGATCAAATTCAGACATCTGTTCTAGGGTGGCTCTATGACCAAGAAACAATTTTCTGTCGTAAGCGCATCAAACAGCTGATGCAACATTCCAGCAAATGTCTCCAGTGACTGAGAGATTATTTAGAGAAATAGTGTGCTGTACAGGGTGTCCCATAACTATTGGTACAAATCTTATGGGGAAATAGGGCACATAATAAGGAATCAGAATCACATAGCTATAGTGTGGGATCTAAGAAGCAGATTTCACTTACTTGTTAAGCACTAGATGGAAAGTTTTGAAGTGTTTGTCTCATTTCTTAACTAAGTTTAACAATGAGCTTGTCTCCAAAAGTTACATGCAATAAATGAAATAGAATTTTTAAACTATCAATTTTAGTCACGTGTTTTCTCTGAAAGATGCATTAGTTTTTGACGAATTATGTTTCAAAAGCTCACAATTATACTAGCACTTGTTCCGAAGTGATTAATTGCAGCTACATGCAGACGATGTCCCCATATTGCTATGCGATTCTTATTCCTTAGTAGACGCCTCCGGCGACCAGCTGGTTCGCCATCTTAATAAATCTCGTTCGGAGGGAATCCTGTTTCTCATCGGCTTCCTTGGCACTGAAATCGCCCAGATTCTGAATGGAATTTAAAATTAAGATGGTTACAAACATGGGCGACCCTAGGGTAAGTGGCTCCCCCTGCTAACATAAACAAGACGCCCCTTTTTTATGCTCGACTTAGATCTTGAGTTCGAAATGACACCCCTTCGAAGCCGGCCCCCCCGATGCGATGCTTACTTTGCTTCCTCTTCAAATACAAAAATATGAGTTTAATGATAAAAACCTACAAAAAGGTACTAATTCTTTTCGTCTTTATTAATTCTGAAGAGCTTCTGGATATAAAGCCCGTTATCAAAAAACGGAAAGAAAGAAAAAAAAAGTTACAAAATCTGAAACACTTTCAGATTTTAAATACTCACTAAAGTGCTATATATTAAAAATGTATCATAAGCCATGCGTCTTCCCTGTATCATTATTAATGAGTGTGATTAAATAAAATTAAAATTGATATTTCTAACATCCTTTCAAGCTACGCAGAAAAATGTACAATTCGAACTGAATGAAAGTTTCAAAAACTTATTCAGGTGTATTCTTTATCCAAGTCAAGCTTAGCAGACGGTATAATGACGTTTAGTCATTATTTTAGCACCATTTAACGATATTTTTTAAGTTTGCGTCATCTGTCGACGGCTCTGCAAAATAAAAGCTCTTGTATTCTCTTTTTTTTCGATAAAAGATAGTTTTTTTATATTATAGGAACAGTGTTTATTTTTTCTCGCAATAAAAAGTAGCCTATATGTTAATCCAGGACTTTAACTGTCTTTATTCCAAATTTCATTCAAATCCGTCCAACCGTTTCAGCGTGAAAGAGTAATAAACATACATACAAATTAACATTTATATATTAGTGAGATTATCTGCGAACAATATTTGCAACAAGTTAATAGAGATATTAGTAGGATTATGCGTTTAACCTCTCTGATTAATTTTTGATTAAATTTTATACCAATAGCTGCTCTCATAACTGATTAAATTTTGTACCAATAGTTGCGGGACACCCTGTATGTATGTCATATTGTATTGAAGCACACTTCTCAAAAATGTGTTTTTTACCTACATTGTACGAGTGCAACTTAATTTTTGTACGCCCCTAGGATTGAATAGCAATAGCCCCAACAAAATTTTGGTGAAAAATGGCGAAAAAAAAATTTCCCGCGATTCCTACATGATTTATCCTTTTGTGCTCAACAGTTTATTTGTATGTATTTATTATTTTTTTCTTATTTATTGACAGGTCGCTTAATTTTGGAGCTATGGGAGTTGTGATGGGTCATGAATTAACGCATGCATTTGATGATCAAGGTAATCTAATATATAAAATTCTCCTGTCACAGTGTTAGTCACCTAACTCCTCCGAAACCACTCGACCAATTTTAATGAAATTTTCTATGTACATTCGTTAGGTCATAGAATAGGTTTTTAACTATGTCTCATACCCCTAAGTCATAAGGGCGGTCCACGCCAAAATGTTTAGCGCCCGAGTGCTATTAATTTCAATCAGGATTTCTGTGTAGACATTAGCGTGTCGAATCACTTTTCAAATGTGTTTGCCAGATAATGTGGAGAGGGGGGGGGGAGTTAATAAAATGTTGAAAGTCGCACAAGGTTTGCAATTTTTGATAATTGATCGCTAAATGTGGTGCCAAAACGCGACAATTTATTATAAATATATTTCGCGTATAGTTAGAAAACGCCTGGCGTATATTGTAAAAGAGTTTTATTAGGCGATTTTAATATAGATTTCTATTCCGAAGAAGTGCTCTGTGGAACAAGAAAGGAAAACACGGTACACTCATGGATTATGATGTCCATTCCAAACAGTATTTAAAATGTCTTTGCGGTATAGTTGGAATATGCCTACAGGAAGAACATGCCTGGAAGAAATTCTAAACAGTTTCAGGTGGCGATTGTAAGATAGATTTCGATTCCAAAGATGTGTTTTATGGTACGAGAAAGAGTTGATTCCTATTTTAGCGCCCCCACTCTCGCCAACCTAAAAAATTCCCGTACTTTGGCGAGCTTTGCAGTCATGGGTCTCTGGGAGTTATGCACAAGTTTCAACGGTACATACGTATTTTCCAGGCGGTCCGCCAAGACAAGCAATTTTTTCACCAAGATAAATGCCGGGCACATGAAGTTGTTGATGGTTTGGAATACGATTGGCAATGTATTTAAAATCTACGAAAAAGTAGTTTGGCGGAAGTGACCGCCGGGATAATACGTAAGTACCGTTTCAACGCACCCAAAAGAACTAGGTGATAACTAAAGTAAACAAACTAGCGATAAACGCGCCAGTTAAGGAAGTTGAAGACATTTAATTATTAAAACTACATTAATTGGTAATCCGAAATAAATAAAAATGTAACGGCATGCTGTACTTACATGTTGTTCCAAATCGTCATTTTAATTCTAAATTACGATTTCTACATAAATGCAAAAAATCGTCATGGTACCTGCATATGTTTAATCATCGCCTCCTTGGCGAGAGTCGAGGCGTTAAATTAGGAAACAATATATAAAACGGTGAAGTATAGTTGTGATATACTTGGCGAAGATTGTAAAATAGTTTTAGTAGGCGATTTTAAGATAGATTTCGATTCCAAAGATGGGTTTTATAAAATAAGGAAGAAAAATACAGCACAGTCATAAATAATGATAACACTTTCCAACTTAATAGAATAAGGACGAAAAATAGGGACGACGCATAAATTTTGATACGATTTTAATATATAGCACTATAGTGCGTATTTAAAATCTGAAAGTGTTTCAGATTTTCATCCTTTTTGGGGGGGGGGGGAATTTTTATGGAATGACTATCAATAAGTCTCAAGGCCAAACTATGTCTGTTTCTGGATTAGATTTGAGCACGCCATGTTTTTTACACGGACAGTTATACGTGACATGCTCTCGAGTGGGCAAACCATACAGTGGGCATCCAGTTTGTTTAAGTTATCTAAAGATGGGATGACAAAAAATATTGTATACTCTATTGCGTTAAGGGATTGATATTATTTTTTAGTAAAATTATTGTAATTAGCGATATATATAAATTTAAAGAATAAATTACAATGAATTAAAAATATATGTTTGGTATTGTGTTATTTTTATATTCCAGTATTGTTCACAGCGCTCCATGCCTCTTCCACTCATATACCGCATCCTCACAAACTTACAATAAGTTAGTCATTTCTTTCTACTAAAATAATCCTAGGAATAATTTATAGGGCAAAACAACGTTTGCCGGGTCAGCTAGTAGATTTCTAAATATTCCTCAACAAAACATTTAATTAGCATGTAATAATTACAATAGTTACACTGGGGAAAAAATTTCTTCAATCAAAAAAAATTTGTTAGATCCTCAAAATTATCCGGTTGAAATAGCGCCGCAGAAATTTTTGTTAAATAACAAAATCATTTGGTTGAGATTGTTTGGTTATTTCATAAAAGCATTTTGCTAATTTTACCAATTTATTTAATAAAAATGAAGAAGAAATATTTTATAAATTTAAACAAAATATTTGTTTAAATGGTTAAATTGATTAAAATTAACCATATTGATTAGTTGAAAAAGCAAAATGGTTTTGTTAACCTGTGTGTGCATGGCTCGTGTAACAAAATTATTTTTTTGGACCAACCACACAATTGGTTGAAAGTTTCAGAGATAGCTCTAATTAATTTAACTATTCATAAAATTTGCATTTCTATTGTATATTGTTTTTATACATCTAGAACAAGTTCAAATTGAATAAATTGAACGTCAGGTTATATATATGCAGTGTGTCCTAAAATGGTGGTAAGAAGCTTCAATTCTTTATGTATTGAAGAAGCGTGAGTAATGTATAAATTCAAAAAATGTTCAAAATTAGGTAGGAAAAAACATACATACACATATTACTAGGCGAAAATGTTATTTAGGTTGCTCCCTCTTTGAACATTTTACTCTTTACAGGTCGAGAGTACGACAAATATGGAAATCTGCACCAGTGGTGGAAAAATTCTACAATCGAGAGTTTTCGAGAAAGAACGCAGTGTATAGTAGATCAATATTCTTCATATGAAATTAACGGAGAAAACGTGAGTTTTTTTCTTTATTAGCCTATCCTCAGTGCTTTCAGAATATTAAAATTCAGAAATGCAAGATATTAATTCTTACAATATCTCAAACTTTATTTCACAGCTCAATGGTAAGCAGATATTAGGAGAAAACATAGCAGATAATGGAGGCCTGAAAGCAGCTTTCCACGTAAGTTCATTCGGTCTTTCTAACTCTTTTCAACAAAATTGAACTATTAATGTTTTCGATTTGTCTGTCTATCCATCTGCCCGCTAACTATTGTAAATGTGCATGGATAATTGCGAGATTTATGTATGTTATTCCTATGTACTATACTGTGTACAGTACTGAAAAGGGTACAAGTGACATTTACAGTATTTTTTCAGGATTATCCAAAAGAATTTCAATGCATTATGCTCTGTGGGCAGTCTTTGTTCAGAGCGTACTTTAGAAACATTCATCTATTTCAAACAAAGCAAAATTAATATTATTCAGGCTTACAAAATAATGTTCTCTATTGAAAACAGCGTATGCAACAGTTGTAGTTCAACAGAATCACTCAAAAGAATTCCAATACTTTCCAGTCTATTGAATATTTACAGGTTGTCTTAGCGCAACGGCACAAAACTTTTCGGAAAGGTAGGGTACATCTTCTTGATTCTTTATCGAATAGGAATGTAGGATTGCGAACGTCGTCTGGGTGCACCTATTAATAATAAGATTTTAAAGAAGCGATGAAGTAATTTAGTAAAATTTCTAAATGCGTTTCATAAACAGTGGGTTTATGCTTCGATTATTTCACCTTTAAAATAAAAAAGTATTTCAAAATTGTAAATTTTAGTAAAACGCTATCTGTAGGAGATCAATTATTCTTTTGCAAACAATAGTCGGAATGTTGTCTACTACTTCAACGCGATTTTCATATGGTGATTATTAAATGGCATATATAAAGACGGCATTTGTGACTCCACATTCCTATATGATTCTGAATCGTTTAGATGTATTTTACCTCTCCTGAAATTCCAAATCGTTGTGCTGAAACATCCTGTAGAGACATTAAACCGCTTCAAGCACAATTCAGTAAATATATAGACATTCACAATAGCTATTCTTCATTTAAAATGATGAAAATAGCATTTGTTATCCTTTTACTGGATTTCGCAAAGTTACATTAATAATTGTACACCTTTTTTGAGGTTAGCAGAAGATCTCGTCTAATGATCACCAAGTCTGGCGATGATATGTGAATCAGACACGATACCATCATATCCAACAGTTAATAAATCAGAATTAAATTATCACTACTTGCGAACTAATCAACCTACTTTCGAACAACAAATGCAAATTTAGTTTATTTATCACACTGGCTATTCATTTAAAAATAACTTAGCTTTGAATTACAGATCAACCAGCAAATACGCAACAGCAAATTGCGTTCTGACGGTGGGCCTTTAAAATGTTATTTAGATCGTTTTTTAACCCATTTGTGCCTGGATATTTTTGCGACTTTCTTCGATTTTCACTGATAACAGAAACAATAGATAAATTTCTGATGTCAACTTCTTGAACAAGGGATGATTTCTTTTAAAATCATTATGCATAAAAATCGAAATATCAACATCCTACTTGGTCGTGTTAAAATATTTTGTAAAGTTGAGGCTCAATACTCATGAATAAAGGATAGGAAAAATAAATAACGTTTTCGACTAATAGCGAAAATGCCGTCCCAAAAAAGAGACAATAGCCATAAATGGGTTAATTTTTGTTATTTAATTATGTTTGCTCAAGGAGATAAATGTGTAGAAAAGTATTTTATAAACGATACATTTGCATGGTTTATCTTTCTTGCTTTAGTCTCTAGAGCCATTTACAACAAACCCCTTGTTCTAAAGCTCATTATGTGTCTTCAGGCTTATCAAGACTGGGTAAGATCCCATCCTGTGGAACTGCCATTGCCAGCTGTACCCCTAACCAATAATCAGTTGTTCTTCATTGGTTTTGCACAGGTCTGGTGTTCAACTAGTACTCCTGAAGCAATGCATTTACAAATAATTAACGATCCTCACAGTCCAGCTAAATTTAGGTAAGTTTCTTATCGAATAAAACAGAAAGATCATGACTATAAGTAATGTTATATATATAATTTTTAAAATTACCTTTGAGGGAAGAAATATTATTTCCAACTTGGTACTGATATTGATCTTCATCTTGTTTCATATGCATAAGTAACAAAAAAAAAGAGAGAGAGAGAGAAAAAAAGAAAGAACTTCCTAGAAACATGATTTTTATTACAATCGTTTGAATGAAATATTTAATTAGCAGTTCTAGTACAGTCTTATTTATTCCTTGCGGATTTTAACTATTCAAGAAGATAAAAATAGCAAATATTTATTATTGCGCATTTCATGGCAAAATATATTGTTTGTTAACTGAGTATTTTTAGAATTCAATATTTGGTTTGAGATTCTTAGATTAATTCTGATCTTAGGATGATTTTTTTTTCCTGTTAAGTTTGCAATGCTTAAAAACCTCGATGGCCAACGGATGATATACACCGAAGAGCCATTGCATTATGACCACCCTTTTAATAATATGTAGGACCAACTTTAGCCCTTAAAGCTGCCAGCACCCGGCGTGGCATTGACTCCACAAAGTGCTGAGGTATTTAGTACCAAGCGCACCAACTGGTCCTGCGATTCCCGCACATTGTGAGGGGGTAGCGTGGCAGCACGATTTTGATTTTCGAGGTGGGACAACACAAATGCTCTATTGTATTAATGCCAGGAGAATTTGGAGGCCAAGACATGACTTGAATGTCACTGGAATGTTCCTCGAACCACTCCCGGACGATTCGAACCTCATGACAAGGTGCATTATACTGTTGATACACACCATCCCCCGCCGGAAATACTGTTGCCATGACGGGTGAACCTGGTCTGCAACGATGTTCACGTAGCGCACAGAAGTCAGGGATTGTTCTACAGGGATTATGGGTCCTAATGTGCTCCATGAAGACATTGCCCAAACTATAATACCCCCGCCACCGGCTTGTCTCCATCCAACTGTGCAGGGTTTCCTTTGGAAATCGGCGTATTCGCACACGCTCGTCCATGTGATGGGCCAGAAAACGCGATTCTTCGAAACATGCAACTTTCTTCCATTCTTCTAATGTACAGTTCCGATATTTCTACGCCGATTGCAGACACAGCTGGCTATGACGTGCCATCAGTGGAGGGACATGCTTCGGCCTCCGGTTGTGTAGGCCCATTCGCTGCACACGCACAGGGTGTTGATACACACTTTCTGGATCGCCACTCTTGTAGCTGGTGGTGATTTCGGCTGCTGCATCTCTCCTCTGGAATCAATGCCTCGTGGACGGCGCGCACTGCTTGCAAGTGACTTGGTTTTTCCCATCCATAAGCACTTTCGATGTGTGCTCACATCAACCGCACGCCAGCAGCCCACTAAACACGCCGTTTCTGATACTGATGTTCCCAGTCGCCTAGCCATAACGATTAGACCTTTATAAATCAGCTGCTTTTGACATTATGTTGCAAATCGCACTATGTTTGGAAAGACATTGCATAGCCCCTTTATATATTCAAACATGCTGTGCCGCACATGCAAGTGCCGCTGCATGTGCAAACATGCATGTGCCGCACACGCTGAGTGGATTTTGTTCCTGGACGAGTCCATTGTTATAGATGGAGGGTGATCATAATGTAATGGCTCTTCGGTGTATATTCCTTGAGTCGTAGTAAAGTGCGTCATTTAATATTCGAAAACCAGGAAAATAACAGTCGTCTGAATCGCCATATCTGTGATGAAAAACACAGGAATAAATTCACAAAGCGATTATTGGAACAAATCTATCTTTATGCATATTTCCACCGTCTTAGAAGTATTTTATGAACATTTTTTTTCATCAACAGATCAAATTTTAAATTCCATTTTGACCTTCGCGTTAATTGCAAAGCTCGAAATAAACAAAGGAATGGGGAAAAAGAGGTTTTAAAGTTTGCCAGTTAAAGTGATTTACCGCTACAATTTTGCATGGGTCTCGTACATATAACAATTTTATTAATGTAAAAACTTCGTACTGTATTACTTGCTATGAATATAAGAAGTATTTTTAAAAAAGGAAGGCCATTGTCTTAGGCTGGTTGTTCTTCATCTAATTCATGATAACGGTTCAGGTGAAAAAAAATATCACTTAATATCATTACTTGAACTTCTTGGAACTTTTGTTCATCCAATTCATGAAATGGTTCAGATGAAAAATCTATCTACTACTTCTGTCTCATAAAAAAGCTAGACACAGATAATGAAATCTGCATCGAGTTTGTACTATGAATCAAAAAGTGTATTTCCTCCCATGCAGTAGTCTGTTGGTGGTGACATTGTGGCGACGTTACATTTCGTCACAAGTGTGATGTAAATACCCACTTTATAAGACGTCCCTTTGATTCTAATCTAATATGTAACGTCGTAGTGTAATTGATAATTAAATTGAGCCCGTTCTTCGCACGGTAGGAAATGAAAATTTTCCTTACATATGTAATGTGACGTCACTGTGTAACAAACATGTGACGTTGGACACGCGTGAGGTCTCTGTGTAGTTTTTCACTAAGAGTCGTCCATTAAGGTCATCATGTGATGTCACAAAAATTGTCTCAAATGGTCATTTGTCCATCGCCACAAGCTGAGAAGAGTATTTCACATGATGTCACAAGGTCACGGTGTGACCACTGTGATTGCTTTTCACATGAACTGTCTGTAACGGAAAGTGTGCTTTATTTGGTGCGTTGGAAATATCGTTTTGCTTTTTCCCTTTACAGGGTTATTGGTACTCTCTCCAACTCGGAGGATTTCTCTCGCGAGTTCAAGTGTCCACCCAAAAGTGCCATGAATCCAGAGAATAAATGTGAAGTCTGGTGATGTTCTACAAGTTCAAAATCTGTTGGAGGAAAATCATTCGGTCAAACTACAGGTACTGTTTCATTAGTTTGAGTATAAAGTCGTTAAAAAATGTCCCGATTAAGTTTGACATTAAAGAAAACAACCGAATACTTCTATAATCTCTCTGTCATGGCGTTGTTTCAAATACATACCTGCAGGGGAAATCACTTTTCCCTCTTACTGTCAACTGGAAAATAAAATATTTAATCCCTGAGAAATATTCCGATCTTCGTTTTACTAATTAACAGCTATTCATATTCAGAAATGGAAAACTAAAAAAAAATTGAGCAAATTGGAATAATTCAGCAAAGCCGTGATTTACTGTCGATCTTAAGTTTAATCCCACAAATTAAGCCTTGAATTAGTTGGACATTCTACTTTATTAATAGAGCAAAAATTACAAGCAATATAAGAAAAAAACACAGAACATTATATGCACAAGGACATTCTACGACCAGAACACAATCTTTGGAAGCTTCATGAGAAGTATTCGCAACGGGCGATTAAAAATATTGTTATATATGTACATAAAAAAAAGATAGTTTGCTTACGTTTACCTTCACCTAATATTCTTAAATTAAAGTTTACAACTTTGGCTAATGGTTAATGAGACGACGTACGAAATGCTAATAGAATAATGAAATTCCGTAAAGCAACTTTTTTAACGGGAATTCGCTTAAATAAGACTTTCGCAAAAGTTATATCGCTAATTGAAATTACAAAAGAAAGCTGAAACCTTTTAGGAGAGAAGCTGATTGAACTGCATTTAATAAAGCTTTTTGCAATTATTTTTACTAGAGCTCGTTAAATATTGTTCATAAATAAATTAACACTCAAAACTCTTGCAAACTTTCACATTTTTCATACAAAATTTTACAAGAACACATTTTTCCGTACTTGAGGATTTTCACTCCATACATTTTTTATTACCATCACAAGAAAATCTCCGAAGAATGTTGCCACAATTAGACACGTTGAAAACCGATTGCTCTTTTTGGCAAATTAATAGCCTTTAACACTAAATTTTTAAGAACAAAACAAAAAGAAAGACCAAACTCCAAGAAAATTGCAGAACTCGATCGTCTGGCATTGATGGAAATGCAACGTTTGGCTTCAATTGGGAAAAAGTGCTTCCCAAATGGTACCTAAAATTCAGCTGTTTCCTTAAAGATCGCCACCAGCACATTATAGTACTGTCAGAGGCGGAAGGACAATATATTTTACTGCCTCTTCAATTCGTTTAGTTAATTTCAGCAAAATTGTATTGCATGCACATTTTTTTTTCAATCCTGATCTTTACCTTATTGTACATCTCAGAAAAATTATTTTTTTTCTTTGTTTCAGAGATGGATTTAACATGCATTCCTTCCAAGTTTTCGCATCACGAACAAAAACTCATCTTTCGTTCAACATGAACCATGTGCAAACACGGAAAGCGAGAACGAATTAATTTAGTGAACATGTGAGGACAACAAAACATTGAAATCATGTCCTTTGATATTTATTTAGATTATTCATATGTATGTACATATATATATGCGAACATATATACTTGTTGTGATCTCAAAACATCCCTAGACTATGTTCCTGGTTTTTTGGTTTTTTTTTTTTTAATCATCGAATGCTGCAAAGTTGCTTGGCTGCTTGTGTCAGAAAAATGGATATTGAACAGTTCACCCTCCATAATGTATTCAAAGATTTTTTATTTTTATTTTTTTTCCATCTTTTTATCAGAAAATTCCAATGCAGCCAGGCCTAGTGTTCATTGGTGAGTCATATTTGCGCGCCATCGGTATATGTGAACGTTATTCTAATAAGGTAGCGTACTAAGGGGCCATGATTCTCGAATAATGCGTAAGTGATGGCTTAATATTTATACAGTGAAACCTCTCTGAGTGACTACCTTCGTTAAATGCCCACCGTGTGATGAAAGTGGAATTTTTTTTTCTTCCAGTAAGCGACTGCTGACCTCCTTCTTGAACCGACCATTTCTTTAAGAGAATATCATCCACTATAGCGTGTAGTCTGCCCGATTATACTCGCTTTCTAACAAAACAAACCGCATTAAAATCAGCCCATTCATTTGCAAGTTAGTTATAACGCCACAATCAGAGCCTTTTAATTTTTGTGTCGGAGATTTTAATCTTATATGAATCAAATACTGGAAAGATTTTCATCAAGCATAGCTAAGAACAATCCTGATTAAACAGGCTTAGTAGCAATAATAATAATAATAATAAACAAGGAACTGAAGTCGGTATATCCTTTTGAAAGCCGTGATCAGACATATATCCGCATAAAGTCTTCAATACTTTAACACCTTTCATTTTATGCAAGGGTATTAAAAATAGACTACTATACATTTGAAAACAAAAATGTGCTGGTGCTAGGGAAATTTTCAACATGAAATTAAAATTTTGTGACAAATTATTCTTTTAAAGATGGTAATACCGAAACTCACGATGCCATAGCAGTGACTTCCACAAGAGTCACATCTGTGACTATCATGGGACGTGTAAATGACACCTCACCATCACCGTAACGGTTTAGTGACACCAGAAAATCGTCGCTCTAGTGCAGTGTTTCGCAACTCAACTTAACCAATTTACCCACAGACCACTTAAAGGATTTTTTTTTTTTTTGGGGGGGGGTGTTTGATAAAATCTAAAAAATACAAAACTTTTTGCACAGATTGTAACTATAAAATGAAAAATTCAAAAAAGTGCAGAGAATGTTATTTCCACTCACTCAATGGTGCTGATAATAGTTTATCAACCTTGTTTACATATACTTGTAGCCGAAGACAAAAGCTTGGCTGAAATACTGCAATATTTTATCGAATTTTATTTAATATTGTGCCTGCCTGTATTTTCGCTATTTTGCAAGGATTATGATTTTTTTTTTATTCTTTAAAAAAACTACGCTTTTTGTTGCTTTTACCTCATGAAATCGTTGTAGACACCATTTTTAAACACTCACTCGCTTCGCAGACCACTTAAAACTTGTTCGTGGACCACCAATCGGGCACCACTGTTCTAGTCGACGTTGCATATGGAATGACACATCGACCCCATGACGACTGATTGGTCATTCTTCAGTGACGTCGTGCGACTTCCCCATGACGTCACACTGCAAAATCAGGTAGTTACTGGGAAATTGCACCCTAGCTACGGTGATATTAGAAATTTTCTAACAACCGAAATGTCATTTCCGCTTTTTTTGCGCGAATAGGTGTCTCTAATCCAACCAAAAATGTTGTCTACCATTCAGGTCTTCCAATTTAGAAATTCCGAATTCGTGAGGAAAATTTCTCCAGATAAAAATATTTATCAGTTATTGCTGTTTTAATTAAATTTATTTAATTTATATTTTGTTAATTTTGTAGTACCTAATTAAGCTTAGACTAACATTTTTTACTTAATAAAAATCCAATAAAGCCCCCGATTATTCGCAAATTGGCTCTGCCCTGTGAACTTCAATTTTAATTTGCAAAACATTAAAATACTACTTAAAAGTAATTTTAATTTAAGTTGCAATTATATAACAAAGCAGAAATATGTGTATCACAGAATAAATCATGTATATTCTTGTTCATACATACACACTATAAATAAAACATATTCGTGATGTATATTTAAAAAATCATTACTAAGAACTAATTTGAAACAGGGCATTCAGAGCACTTGTCCAAGGTCCACAGTTTTAAAAGTTTTACCAAGTTATACAAGTTAAATGCTCACGGAAAATTTCACTGGTTTGTATTTATATCGAATTGAGGATGTATTATTGGCAGTCAACATTTCATGATTTTTTTATTTTTCGTATGATTTATCATTACAGCTAAAATTAGCAAATATTTTCTAGATGTTTATCTTGTCTTATTCAATAAGTAAGTAAAATATGTATTGGTGAATGTATAACGTTATTAACGATTGCTTTAAAATATTTTTAAGGATGTTTATAAAGGATGTTAAGGAATAAAATTAAATGTTTATAAAGGAATTTTAGATTGTTAGACTAACATTCATGAATTAACATGAATTTCAATAAAATTTCTCCTAGAAAATTTTGTGCAATGGCTCTCAAATCAATACCTTAAAATTTATAATGCACGACTTTGGATAGCTAATCTGATATGCATTAATCAGCATCAATTTAAATAGTCATTCTTCAAAAAAAATTTTTGTAATGCATCCCCAAACATGCAAATTTTCACTTAAAGATTTTTATAAAACATAACAATAATAAATAAATGGGATTTGTTTACTTTAACGAGATTGAAATTTATTTATTTTCGAAGGATGCAGTGATTTTTATCTTGCGTTTAGTTTTAAGCCGCTTTGTCATGCCGTATTCGCAGGTTTATAATTCGAAAAATAGTAGCACCTTCTGGTTTTCAGTTATCAAAGAAATTTTATGGGACTGCATTGGTTCTAATGCAGTTTCATACGATACATTTATAAAATACCGTAAAAACATGTGTTTAGGTGTTCTTCTATTGAGAGGAAACTGTATTGATACAGAAGTATTTCTTGGCTCCTGTGGTCCATTTTGTACTACCGACATTGAACACATACTTGCTTTTAGAAGGAAAAATGTTAGGTCCTTTTGCTATGTCGTTTCAGACAGGCTTTACTGTACTGTTTAAGGTTTTATTTATCTGTAAAGTGCCCTTTGTTAAGAAACCACCACATTTAAGTATCGGCAGCTGGTTGCCTCAGAGAGGTTTCACTGTATTTATTCTTTTTTTCTCTGATTCATGAATGTTTTATATCATGAACATTGTTGTGCTGTTAAATGAGCATATCGTTATCCCAGAACCTGCTCTTTTATAGGACGAAAAAAGTACTCGATAAATAGAGAATACTCATATATTCATATTTTTGATGGCATAAGATATATTTAATCTCAAAATGTATTTTATATACAAAAAGGTAAATTTATTTTAACGGATGCGACGTGCTTTAACGTCTCAAAAAAATTTACTGATGTGTAAAAGCATGTTTTTTTTTTACCATCATGACTTAAAATATATGTACTGATAAGGTCATTGAAAGTATTTTATAATTTAATCAAAGGAAACTAGTTTTATGCAATATATTTCGCTAACAATTTTCAATTACTGTCACCAGTCCATTTTTAATGAAATGAATACACTATGATTTGAATTTCTGGACACTTTTTGAAGTATAGTGCACAATCATTCTAATTATAAAATATTTATTAAATCAAGAGACTTGATAAGCTAAAAAAAAAATAATAACAATTTATATTGCTCTAACTGGGTGACGATTTCAGAAGAATCAAAAAGTTCGCTAAATATCTGTTACACGTTGTTGTTCTTGGGCTGGCGTTACGAATTTCTGGGGCCATTCGATTCTAAAGTTTAATTTAAACTAATGTTCTGTGCTTTAAATAATCAAAGTTTGCATTTTGTTTCATGTAAATAGGTCAATTAAATCACGAGTAAGAATATTTTTTTTTTAATTTTAACTGGATAACATTAGGGTTTTGCGACTTCTCGCCACAAACGGGATGTAAATTCGAAAAGTAGACGAAAACCCCGTACAATATAAAAGACTATCTAATTCAAATTTTGAAAAATTGGTTTTGAGGCTGTCAGAACATGTCCCACTGAAACTTTATTCTAGGCTAAGTCTCAGTTAGGTAAAGTCTATATGACGACCAGTCTCGGGATAGGCGATAAATAAGCACACGCAGACACATTTTACATCGTGTTTTATGTAATAATATTCGTTTGTGATAGGAAATAGAGTTTGTAACCTATTTACAATTAGAGCACCTATCGAAACAATTATTAAAGCATTTCACTAATTTGTCTTCGTAAAACCACATTCATAAGCTAGAAGGCTTGCAATAAGCAAATCTTAAGAAAAATGGCTACTTTATATAGCGACCACTGAAATTCAATCGCCAAGCAATCGAGATTTATCGCCAAGGTGGTGGTAGTTAAATCTCGCCAAATTAACTATTTTAATTAATTAATCATTTAAGGTGTTTTAGGAAACATGTAAATGTTAATGCTATTATTTATTTCGACAATTAACTCTTTACGACCTTGGCGAAATCATAGCTTCAAATTTGGTGTAATCCTTATCTTGCCAAGCGAGCTGGGTCCCAAATTTAGCAAGCAAGTATCGAAAAATGTTTTATTGTATTCGTGGCGACACGAAGATCGCCTCCGCGCACACAACACGGCAATTGAAGGCCGGTCGAAGGGGTACCTTTTGGCCGAGCTGGATTGCGACTCATTCTACCACCCAAAGTCCTTGGGTTCAAACCCGGCTCTCGCCGTACGCTCTCCCTACATATTTTTGTGATCCCTTATGAAAACATCCTAACAACATCGTATGAAGAATACGCAAGTAATATTTTTTAAACACGCAAAATTTGACGTCTGTTTTCATTTCAAATGAAAAATATATGGACCAAAAAGTTACCATTGGATGATTTTATATACTATACTTTTGTAAAATGCTTTTAAAAAATATTTTTAAATCTCTAAAGCTTACATTCGTAGCAGATATTTAAAATTAGTGCTTTAGTGCTAAGTATTTAGCTACTCGGATTAGTAAATTTAAATTTTCAAAATTATTATTGTGTATGTAATTTTAAAATCTAATTAGTAATCATTTTAATATATTGACTGTAAAAATGATCATGTTGCTCATAAAACATATTTGTCAACCAACAATTATTTTTTGTCTATTTTAATAACATTTTATGTAACTTATTTTATTGTATTCCTATAACCCTGCAGTGATCTCGCGGAATATTATTTCGTTAAAAAGTGTATGGTGTCTCACAGGCGCTAAGTATATTTTTGTGCTACTATTGTACATTTTTTCCATCCAATTCAAATCAATAAAAATGAATAGATAAACTGAGTAATAAATTATTACGTACGAGGCGTTATTAGGCTGGCTATTCTTTCCGCAACTTAAATTGGTCTGGTTTCTAATTCAACAGCGGAATTTCCGTTTGTAAAATTAATATTGTATTCTTGATTATAGAACTATATTGAAATTACAGACAAACTAAAATGGTTTGAAAATTATTATTTTTAATTACTTAAATTCGATCTGGCGCAATGCTAGCAACAACAAAACTGTCTGTCAACTATAAATTTATGATGCTAAAAAGACAGAAAATTATTTAAAAAAGAATCAAATGTCTTAAAGTGATTTCAAAATTCCAACTTTTTACCTGTACAGATGAGATGCGCACAGGCAAACGCAACTGCTCGCATGTGCCAGAAGTACCGCATTCCTACCTAACTTCAATAAGAAGCGGAAATATTAAAAAAAAAAAAAAAACAGATCACCTAAAATAAACTGTTTTTGTGACGTTGCTATCACATACTATTATTGTCTAATTTTAAGCAATGTAAAATAAACCTAAATCGTTTTTAAAACATTATTAGACAATATTATTGAATTCCCATTTTATCGAAGAAGCCCATATTTCTTTTGTGTTGTCTTTTCTAGGCGTACAAATGTATAATATGCCTAGAATTACTATACAATATAGCATCCCGATGTTGGAAAAACATTCCCAGCATTGCATTGTTGTTCGAGCATCTTTCGCAAGGCCTTTCAGGTCAATATTTTTTTTGCGGCGTTCCTATCGTTTAAGTAGGCTCGCTTTAAACCATTTTGGTGATTTATCTGGAAAATCATCATCACTATCGCTGTTACTCGGGTCTACTTATTGCTCAGTGTCTGAATAGTCTTCCTTTTTTTCCACTCTGTCGTCTTCTGTGTCATTAGATACATTTAATTTATAACTTGATTCATTCTCATCTTCATCTTCCATTTTCATACGTAATACTACCTCTCTGTCATGCTCATTTTACAGATTTCATGTTTGTTTGCTTTTAATTAATTTTGTATCGAAAAGTAACAAATTTAGTTACTAACAACGGCTTCTAGCAATAAAAAGGAATATATATATTGCATAAAATAATTTTTATTTGCCTTTCATCAATAACAAAAGGTCGAGTGGTATCCAAGAGTCGAGTGTGTGTAATCGCAAAGAACCTTTTCCTTTTTCCATCGAAATGAAAAAAGTAACTACTAAGGACAGTTGCTACAAACAGGGGCGTAGCGAATGGGGGGGGGGGGTTATGGGAGTCATAACCCCCCCCATGAGGAATTTTTTGCCATGCAAAATGTATATTCTTCATTACATTATCACACCCACGTATACATATATATGAGTTATAGTAGTCGTAACCCCCCACCCATGAAAAATTTCTGGCTACGCCCCTGGCTAAAAATAATAATTAAAAGTACCAGATGAAATAAATTTTTAAGCGTTTACCTAAAGAATAAAGTAAGGTTGCGTGGCGTGTGTTAAGACTAGTCGAATACATTTACAACAACAACAAAAAAAAAAGAAAAAAACAAATGAAAACACTTCCTTCTAGCCCAGAAATAAAACTGGGGCTTTGTTGATGATTTCTACGTATTTGTGCTTAGTTGGCAGGAAGGTAAATGTCAGCAAAAGCTAGATGGTTAATCTATTTAAAAGTCATGCATAAACAAAGAATGTATAGCGTTTGTAGGACGTCGTGTGAACACTGCAGGGTTAATACCATGCGAAAAGATACAAATATAGCATGGAAATATGCAAAGAATATGAGATAAAGATATGCAAATATTATCATGGATGTATAAAAATATTATGTGGAAATATGCAAAGAATATGAGATTAATATATGCAGCTATTATCATGTGAAAATATAAAAATGTTATCATGTGAAAATATGCAAATATCAGATAAAGATATGCAAATACTGTCATATGATAATATAAAAATATTATCATATGGAAATATGCAAAAGAAAAAATAATAAATGCAATTTTGTGTTAAAATGTAGAAGGTTTGTCTTACTGTTATTTCCATTTTATTTATTTTTATTTATAAAAATATTATCATGGGGAAATATGCAAAGAATATGAGATTAATATATGCAAATATTATCATACGAAAGTATAAAAATATTATGTGAAAATATGCAAATATCAGACAAAGAAATGCAAATAATGTCATATCGAAATATAAAAATATTATCTTATGGAAATATGCAAAAGAAATAAAATAAATGTAATTTTGCATTAAAATGTATAAGGTTAGTTATTGTTATTTCTATTTTTTTTTTTTTTTTTTACATTTTTTGTGTATTAATCTATGCATTTTATATTAAAATTATCAACGTCATATTCTGCAAATTAAAATATTGACATAATATCAAATGATTGCACAGTTTAGATGATTTCTAAAATTTTTAAACATATTGTAATGTTGTCACATTTTATTTAATTTATGTATTTCATTAAATCAGTAATTTGCTCAAAAATTGGACTTTCTTTTGAATGAACCTAACTATGTATTTGAGCTTTTAAAAAACGCGTTTTAAACTTTGTAAGTTATCCTTGCCTTTATGAAAGAGTAAAACAAAATTAATATATTTGCAGATATAGAACAGTTATCAACATAATTAAGACCTCTTTTAGTGAATGTCAAGTGTTTTATAAATCCAATTTTCTGTCGTGGTTCTCATAAAAAATGAAATATTAATGATTAGATGATTTGCAGTGTTCTTCGCTCTTTGAAGTATATTCCAAGATATTTTTAAAATTAAATTTAAAGAATAAAACTAGATAGTGTATTATTATATTTTTATATTATATTGTTTAAGGTATCTAGCTGATTTTTAAAAATGAATGTTGAATAAACTTTGTAACAATTTTTAATTCTGTCTTACAGTTCTATTGACTACAAAGTTAAACAGTATGATTTATTCCTCAAAAATATTTATGAAGGTGTAAAATTTTCTTTATTTAAGAAATGGAAAATTTATCTTTGAATTGTCTTAAGTTCTTTGTTGCAGTAGTTTTATTTTAAAACATGCTTAGCTTACTAAAAATCATTTGCCTATGAAAGAAAGCATCCCACTATGTAGATTTATAGACAATATATTTATTTAGTATTTAAATAGCTTTTTTTAATCGATATATGTGTTAATAATTTTAAATACATTATTTCAATAATGCAAATTTAAATCAAATCTGTTTCACTGGAAAAATGTTGTTTCATAAAAAGATTTTATAGCTTTCAATTGAAATCGGGTATTCCTTAATCTTATGTAGACGTGCTTGAGATAAACTATTTTTCTCAATCTAAATTTAGATATGATTTTTAATAAGCTTTAAGTATCTTGTGTTATTTGACTTGCTTATAAATCTGGACAAAATAAATAATCTTTCGTAAACCAACAACAAATAATGAAAATTATTCTCCATTTCCAGTGTAGTCTGAGGGTTGTTTTTTTTAAATTAGTCAGATATTTACGTAACCTGTATTTTCTTTAAATAATTTTTGTGTTTTTTTTTTTTTCTGGAGGAAGAGAAAACCCATTTATCTTCATTTATTTTAACTGATCTGTTTTTTAATGTATTAAGTAAATTACTTACTCAATAAAGTGGAATAATGCAGTATTTCCTTATGTGATTAACGAGGTTTTATAATAATTCATTTTATTTTATTCAACATTTTGTAATTAAATACAATTTTTTTTTAATTCTAAGAAAAAAATTAAAATTTTATTTAATTTTATTATTGTAATAACTATTAATACGATACTTCAATATGTAATGAAGATATTTTAGCGAAATATTTAGCGTGGCGTATTATGTATGTAGCGCAGATTGAAAACTGAATCAAATAAAAGTGTTAATATAGGTGAAAAATGTTGATAGGTGAAAAATTGATAATCAACCAGTTACAAAATTTAGTGCATTGCGCATATTAATATTTTTTGGCCTTAATTTATTAGCATAGTAATGTCGTAAATTTGTAATTTATTTTTAAAATTTGTATGTGTATGATTTATACTAAAAGAATTTTAAGATTTTTTTTTTATTTTGTGTGTGTGTGTGCTTAGTGAGTGCGCAGTATCTTGTGTAAATTTTGCTACTATTTTCTTTAAAATACTGCAATTAAATATCAATCAGAATGAGAATATAAACCAAATTTTTAAGTTCATGTTTTAGATTCAAATAATGAAAAAAATATATATAGAGAGAATTTTTTAAGTTAAAACAAAACAAATGTGACTGTTTTCAAAAAATACCTGTTTGTTAATACATTACTTTTATTAGATGTTGACGATTAGGTTTACATTAACAGAATTTTTTCCATTAATTTTATAGGACTTTTTCATTTTATTATGGTTAACAGTTAGCCTAAATGTTATCAAAATGTAGCCAAGTTGCAGACACGATTATACGGAGCTATGTTTACTAAAGCAAATCAGACAGCAGAACTTCAGGCTTTCTGATAGTTTCATTATTTATATTAGTTTCGTGTTTATAGCAGTGCATATTATAAATTATGAAGAAGCATTCTATGTACTTTTCGAGTCTCTGAGGCAGTTGGTTATTTTAAAAAACGGTTCATATATGTGCAATTTTCTACAGACTTCTTAAATTAAGAAAAACATTACTGCACGCAAAACAATGTTATGTTGAATTTAACTAAATTTGTTTGGCCACGTTCAATATAAACTAGAAAACAGCTTAAAATGTAGCATTATGATATAAGTTTGCTTGATATAGTTTTTCTTAGCTATCATGTTAACAGTAACGTTACTTAATAAAACACTTTTTTCCCTACAAAGTAACTTATCTACCTTAATTTATCTAATTATGTATTCAGTATGCTTGAACAATGTTTTGTGCGCATATCTACCTATATTTACGGCCAGCGGTTACTTATCACAAGAAACGCTCCAATTACCGAGATATACAGTGTGTCCGCTAAAGTGCGTTTTCATCCCAATAATTTCTTAACGATAACAGCTATAGTCCTAAAAGCGGGCTCTAGGTCTAGTAAAGTTGCCATGCGCTATGCAAGAAAAACCGCTGACAGCGCAATATGGCGGCTAAATTTGGAATTAGCGTTCTTATTTCAAAAATGGTACGGGAAAAAAGTCCATTACAAAATATGTTCAGCAACACCGGATTATTAATATAGAGATTTTGAGCACATTAATGTTAAAAATTGAAGTCGTAAAAGCGTATTACTGATACTTTTCCCAGCATGTCACCAGTCATATTCTACAACTTTCAGCGGGAATTGTTTTAGCATGAAGGATAAATGAGCTTAGTGTCAGGTGTGTGCAGTTTTGGAAAATTCGACCAAGCAAATGCCAAAACATGTGTTTTATGCCTTCCATCGGCAGCATGACTGATGAGCTTGATGGGCAAATTAATATGTTTTTTCTTACTGAATAGACGGTACTGATACTTTTCCCAGCATGTCACCAGTCATATTCTACAACTTTCAGCGGGAATTGTTTTAGCATGAAGGATAAATGAGCTTAGTGTCAGGTGTGTGCAGTTTTGGAAAATTCGACCAAGCAAATGCCAAAACATGTGTTTTATGCCTTCCATCGGCAGCATGACTGATGAGCTTGATGGGCAAATTAATATGTTTTTTCTTACTGAATAGACGGTGCTGAATAACATTGTAATTGACTTTTTTCCCATATCTCGGATTGTTTTTGAGATACGAACGCTAACTTCGAATTTCGCTGACAGGTGGTTCTGTAAACGGTATCTTTTAATAGCGCATGGCAACTTTACAATAGCTAGACCCTACTTTTATAACTACAGCTCCTTCCACTCAGAAATTATTGGGGTCACAATAGACTTTAGCGTTCACACTGTTGTCTTCATGTGCAAGGGATAAATAGGATCCAATTTTTGGCAATTGAATTATTTTGAATGAGTATACATGTTGAAAAACACTCTCATTTTGTATTTTGAATAATCGGATTGTCATATGGGGAGGGAAAAAAATTGATCTTGAATTTGATAAAATTAAACATTGTTATAAATTGGCTATCCCGTTTTTTTTTTATTTGTTTGTTTGTTTTTTCCTACTTTACAATCACCGCAAAATTTGGAGGCTCGTTTTAAAATATGCAATTTGATGCTCCTGCAAATTATTTATTCTGGCTGCAATGCCACTAATTTGCATATTGCAGATTTACTCAGCAACATTTATTTGATAACATAATCTAATTTCATATGGATTGACTTATTTTTGAGCTAGTTATCGCTATTTTTGTGTTTTTTCCTTACTTTTCTGAAACCAGTGTATTTATTTTATTAAAAGAATTCAAAAATATAATAGTGTTTGGGGGGGAAATCTCATTTTATTGATTTTCTTATACTTCTTGTGTGATGTGCATTTTCAAAGGTCGTTCCGAAAATAAGTTTCATCATTTTATTTTCACACAAAAAGTTTTCACAAAAATTGCAACATGAATCATAGGGGACGACTATGCGGGAAAATAGTACAAGGTGTATAGTTGTTGATGCCATGTGTAATTTATTTTATTTTATTTTATTTGCAATTAAGTTTCTGCGTGAAAAAAAAATGACGAGACTTACTTTCAGGATGACTCTCGTATTTATTTATTTATCAAGCCATCGTTCCATTACAATTGACTAGTAATCTTAACATAAATACATCTACGCAATTAAGTCCGAGTGACTGCGAAAGCCCGAAAGTACTGCCGTCTGAATGAATCGGTTTGACGGGAACTGCCCTTAAAAAAGTGTCAGCGAAATAATAGTCAATTCTTGGAGTTTTGCTGGCTTATCGTAAGGGTACAAGAATCTTCTAACTAAACACTATATTTTAAATTCAGTCATACAAGAAACAAACTATACATGTTCAGTTGTAATGCCTCTTTCATTCGCTCGTTGTCACAGAAACACGGGGCAAGAATAACTACAGTCGTGTGCAAAAGTTTAAGACCACACGCAGAAAAATCAGAATTAATGGAATTCCGCAACAACAACATCTGTTACAAATGAGCAAAATAGGCTTCCAAAGTTATTGAAGTATAGTCAGCATTTTGTCGGACCTCCTTTATTTGTTATCACTGCTGCAATCCTTTTAGGCATGCTATGAACAATAGACTGACTGTAAACTTGAGAAATCTCTGTACGCCACACCACTTTATTGCTACAAGTTCTGTAGCACACTATGGTAACTTCTCTGCGACTTTTATTTTTCACAATACACCATAGGTTCTCTTTGGGATTCAAATCTGGGCCAATCAAGCATTTGGATTCGGGTAGCTGTCAGATAGTCCTTAATAATGCTTCCTCTGTGACACGGAGCCCCACCATGCATGAAAATTGAATATCTGTGAACATCCATGTGAAGCTTCAACTTGTCACGTAAAAAATTAGGTACCGACTGCCGTTCATCGTGGTTTTAGGTAGCAAGAAATACAGAGCAGCAGTACCAGACGCAGACGTTGCACCCCATATCATCTGGCTTGGAGGGTGTTTCAGTGTTGGAATCGTATATCTGTCATCATATCTTTTTCCCAAATGGGCGGCAAATACATTTAGAAAATTGCTGCACACTTGACTCATTGGAAAATAACACTGTACTCCACTGTTGTTCGGTCCAATTCTGATAATGTCTGACGCAAGTCAGTCGCTTCTTTTTCATACTTTGAGTAAGTCGAGGTTTCCTTGTAGGTTTATAGGATAATAAACCAAAATCTTTAGTCTCCAACGTCTTGAAGTAGTACTCGAACTGACGTTGATACCCTTTGCAGCCAAAGCAGCTCTACTTTTATTGCAAGAGGTTGTTGGAGATCGAGTGACCATCCTTCTTATCATATGATGATCACGTGCACTAGTTTTTCCTGGGCAGCAGCTTCTCTTAAGATCCGTATAATTTCCCGAAATTTTGAATTTACTGATACGTTGATGCACACGTGTCTTGCTGACATTTATCTTCAAACCACGTTTTACAACTGTAAGTGAAAGTTTTTTACCCATTACAGCAAATTATACAGCAGCACTGTGTACGCACAATCCAATAAGGAACTACTGTTAAGCGAGACAGGCACATTTATTTATAGCAGTAGAAAGTGTCTGATGCAGTCAACGCATTGCATGACACAAAATCACGAGCGAAAATGATGCAATCTGTTAAAATACAGGAAAACGGCTACTTTTCTTAAACTTTTGCATGTGACGGTACTTCCTGCTGCGAGAAAAAAAAGGAGGAAGACTTTCTTCAAACACCTATGCCAACAAACCAATGAAAGAGCACAGTACAGCATTTCGACTTTACGTTTCCTGTATGTTACATGAGTAACAGTCGACAGCGCATCTGTCTGCGCAGATTATGCCATTGCATTTCTGTTGCATTCATAGAGATATGAGTACGAGGAGACGACATTAGGTATGTGGTACTGAAGCCGAAACTGCAACCGAGCCGCCATATTGCCTAGACCATACTGCACTATGACTGTGTTACTCTATGGTGACAGCAATTTCGCCAAAGTTGACTCCAAGAATAATTACGTATTTGGCATAACTGTAAAACTTTTTTTTGTTGAGATTTTGTATTTAGAACAACTGTATCATATAATTGTGCATCTTGACATTTTAATCCGTAAAATCGTGCATCTTTCACTGTTATTCAAAAAGGAACCAACTATATGTTCCACCGTACTTAGACCAACAAAGTTACTTCATTTCGTCCAGTGCTGTAGATAAGCTTTTAAGATAGCTAATGCTGTCGCCTCGTATTCATATCTCTATGGTTGTATTAAACCCAGAAAAAATAAGCTTAAAAATGTCAACTGATATTATTTCATAGCAATTCGAAAATGCGTAGCAGCTGGAAAATCAAAATCGAAGATTTGTTCAATAAGTTCAGTCAGTCAAAATCAGGCAACAAGTTGAATATAATGTTTTTTTGAAGTATAAAATCGAATTTTTCCTATTGAAACTGATTACTAGAGATGTTTGTTATCTAGTAGTGTTTGCTTCCCTGGTTGCTATGCTCGTCTAAATGAGCTATTTCTTTTGCAAAAACTACCAGTTTCTGGGGGGATGTCATTGAGAAGTTCTTTCTCTTTCTGGAGAGGACCTAGAATCTTAAGGGAATCTCCTGCAGAGGCACAGGTAGATGTAAAAGACGCATTTATCGATATGAGCTACTCTTGCCCAGTAAAGAAACAAGGGTATAGGTATTCAAAAGATATAATTACTGTCAGTTCGTAATTAAATAAAAATATCTTAGTTTGACGGATGATTAATTCGTCATTCCAAAAAAAAGAAAAAATATGTATTTTTTGAAAAAAAAACCTGTAGTTTAAAATCTGACTTTTAGATGAACATTTACTTGAGTAAAGCTCCGCTACTGAATGCTTTCCGGTATGTCGTGATAGGGCCCCTGATATCTGTTACGTTCTTCAGTCATTTTGATCATTACTGTGCATGAGCCACTTACTGTCCCGTGAAAAATTACTGTATTTAAGAGAAATCAATGAATAAGGTTGTCATCAATCAAAGGGATACTTTCTTACTGAATGACTTAACAAAGATTTCTGGTTTTCTCTCCTGTTTGCATTCGGTTAAATGTCATTCATATAAGCCTACTTTCACAGTTCCGTAATTGCCAATTTGGAAGGTTTAAAAAACAAGTAAGTATTGAACTAAAGTAATTTAATGCTTTTATTTGCTTTGGCTATCTAACGAAGTCTTACTGTGTTAACAAGTATCTTCATTTGACATTTTGAATGCTTTTACTCTGGGTGAAACGCTATAAAACTGCAATGGGAGTGTTCATGTTAGTAAAGAGAGGGTATACGGAAAACGGAAAAATGTACGAGATGTCTGGTATTCAGCAACGCAACATTGAAATGCTCTATATTCTACCTGAATCCACTCTTTTTCTTACAAGTACGACGGAATAGCTAAACTAAGCGAAAAAAATCTATAAATTTCAAAAGGCTAAGGTGACTTTTTCTTTTAAAGATTAGGTTTTGTAAACAATGAAATATCTAAGTTAACGTGCGAGATTTTGTTCATGTATTTTTTTTTTCTTTTGGCTTCAAAAATTGTAACCATCAAAATCCCAAGTGAGATAGTTTATGAAGCAACCAGCGCTTGGCTGCATGTTAAATGAGCTTATTCAAACACCATTTTCCAAACCTTAGATTTTTATTTTACGGAATTTTATAAAAAATAATCACGTCAGATGATGGTCCTAAAAAAAATAAAGAAATCTCGTTTGGGATTTTGTGTGGAAAAAGTATTGAAAAAGCGATAATCTTGCTATATGTAACTAGATGTACATCTTAAAAAGCTTTATATTGTACAGATATAAATGTAATAAAATGTTGTTTAAATGTTTTAGTTGTTAATTGTGTTAATTCTTTTCACCATGCTCAAAGACTTATCATACAGTCGCCTGCATGAATGTACAAGCACTTGGGGAAAACTCCCTTCTATATCTTACATATAGAGAGAGTATAGAGACCACCTTGAAAATATAAGCATAAAAATTCGCTTAAATTGTTTTTATCAACTCATTTTAAACCTTTATCTCCAAATTAAAAATTGCTAAGAAAATCCAACTTGAAACTGTTCCTTTTCTGTTGTTTTAGACAATGAATTATCAGTATGATTAATGTAATATAAAAGAAATTCGAGAAAAATATTAATTAGCATTAGCTCTACGTCTGATGGCTGTTTCATAAGCAATAAATGTGTCGTTTCAAAAAGAGTATAGTACAAACAAAACAGAAGTAAAGTAATACTTTGAATGACAGACTTTTAGGGAATCTGATCCACCAATCATAAAATGAACGTCTAAAAATTCACTAATGTTCATACTTTTTTCTTTTGCTCGATATGATTAGAAAGTATTCGAAAAGCTATCCATTTAAACAGGCCCGGACTGGCTAGGTCGGATATTCGCAATCGCCGAGGGCCCGGAGAGCCCCTTCCCCCCCCCCCCTCCCGCAAACTGGATGTACAACTTTTTAATCAGAGTAATTTGATATATATGTATCAGAGTAATTGGAGTATTTATTTTCCTGTAATCTTACATCTTTACGCAGTAGAAAATGTGTGCTGAGAAATGGTACGATGAATTAAAACAAATCACAACTGAAGAAGTTTCGTCAATATCATCAACAATGTTGCGAATTGTGTCAAAAAACTTGATTCGACGTGTTCATGTTTGCATTCAAAATGGTAGCGGACATTTCCAATATTTGCTGAAAGTAATGATAGTGTAAAAAAAATTGAATTAAATTGTAGGTTTTTCAAAATTAAAATTGTTACAGGGTTAAGTAACATTGTGTGCATCTCTTACAAATGTATATTTTATCTTACAAATAAAGTTGTAATAGTTTAACAGTGCAGGAAATTGTCTTTCACACTGAAACAAGATTCAAACAATTATAGTGTTCAGTGTTAAAATAGCTGCCACATCCATCAGATTTAAGAGCAATAAGAAAAACCACAACGGGGTACTCTTTTAAATTGATCACCTTGTATATATTAAGTACAAATTCCAAATCAAGGCAGAATGGTGAAACCAACAACTCATCTATTTTCTAGTCGCGCAGTTATTCATGTACTCCTTTTTATTAAGCTCAGTCTTTTTGAACACTTCCAATAACGTTGAAAAGTGTTTATGATTTTATGTTTACATGCTGAAACTTACAAAGAATTAATAGATTTTCTGCGTAGTGATGCTCGAGAAAGGGACGTCAAAGCTGGAATCCCGGTTATTCTTCCATCTTCAAATATTGGCAGCCCTCGAAATATGTTACAAAACTACCAAGACGTTATGTCTATAGTTTCTCGATTTAGAAAACCAGATTTTTTTAAGTAAAACTTCTTTAGTGGCGACTAGGGAGTAACTCAAATTTTTTTTCTGATGGAAGTAAACGCTCAGTAAAGGAAGTGACATGCGCGCCCCGAAAAAGAAGAACCCCTGAAAAACCCACCTTTTCGTCCTGCTTTCGTCGTCAGGTCATACTGGGCCCGTTTACATGTGAAAAAATGCGGAGTAAATCCCAGGACTTGCATTGCTTTCTACCCCGCTTCCCCTACTTAAGGGAAAAAATGCAGGGTAGAACTATTCCTGGTCGAAAGGAGGGTTAATGCAGAGTCAACACCGCTTTCCCATGATACATTGCGAGTTTTCCCCTGTACTCCGCTTTAACCCGGGATTTTCCATTTTCACATGTAAACGGGCCTACTTTGTAACGTGTCCCTGCATAACAATATTATTAAATTTCAATTATGACAAGGTAAACTAACAACTAACCTTGCAAAAGCGTTTGTCGGATTCTTGTTTCAAAAGCTCATCTGTGCAATAAATGATTAACAGTAAAGCTGGTTTTTGAGCATATAATTCACAACTAAAATAGCACACGAGAACATCACATCTCGCATTACATATTACATATAAAAAAAAGAACAACACCTTTTTTTATTTTCTGTGTTGCCAAAAAACAACAAAGCAACGAAACACAAGTTTCTAATCGCGTTTCATTTTTCTAGTCACAGATTTGCGGAAAGGGGGAAATGTCGCTTTCGCAACACACTCCCACCTTTGAGTTTCGAACTTTTGAGAAACTCAAACCCTAACTCTAGTCTTAATTAACCGCCCATATCCAGATCGTTTTCCTAGAACAGTCTCTGGCAAAATGTTTCTGTCAGCTTTCTGGACCACAGGATCTACTGAAGCACAGGACGGGATATAGGGGAGGGCAATCGGGGCTGGAACCCGGGGCCTCCACAAGTAAGGGGCCCCACAATAGACATTTTTACGCAAAATTCCCTAACAAATACCGAATAATGTGAAAAATAACTTTTAAAAAATAAAATTCTGTTAATTACAGATCGGTTATTTCACTTTTACCCTGAATTTTCGTTTCAAACATTTCAAGGCACGTTTCGAATTCTTGTCAAAATGGTTAATATTAATCTTCGATCATGTGTATATTTGCGGGAAACAATCATGTAATCATCATGTAACAATCAAAGTAAATCATCACACTATTATTATTTAAAGAAATGAATTCATCCACGTCGAATGCTTAAAAAATAACGTCACGACCTGTATACCCAAAGAAGTCAGGTGCAAGGCGTCTGCTTCTTTGCACACATTTCGCACACTACTGGAAGCTGGAAGTCAACATGATCGGTTGAGAGCCATTCGACATTACATTAAGAGTGTTACACCAGATAAGAAGTAGATATTATTATTTGTGTTAATAAGATCTACCTCCGTGGGAATCGAACCCTGGACCTCTAGGTTATGAACAGGGGTGGCCGACAGGTTAAGCAAGGTAAACATCGCATCGCTGCACCGTCTTTGAACAGACATCATTTCAATGATTTGCTCTGATCTATAGCATAAAAGGGGCGCCTTTTTTGCGTTTGCAGGGGAGCGCCACATACCCTAGGGCCGCCCCTGATTATGAGTTAGTTAACTGTGAGCCCACTTCGCCACATTAGTCGTCGAAAAAACTGTTAACTTGTTTGAGAAATAATTAGGGGCCACTCTTCCTTTGTTGCCCCAGGGCCTCTACACCTCTAAATCTGGCACTGCTGAAGCAGGATCCTCTTCACTTCTTACAGGACATACTCTCTCAACCTGGTGCACGATCGGTCGATTGGAAGTAGAACCGGATTCTGGTGAAAGCATGCCAGTGTCACTTTTCTGAGTCACCTCACGAAGAATCAGTTTGAGCAATGAGCGGAGAAATTTTCCACCTTTCATTCTGACTTTTGCTAGTCGAATGTAACCATCTTTAGCAGGATATAATTCTATCATTTTGGCCAAAAGCCAGTCAAGTCTCTTGACATGCTCATTAGAAACTAGTACAATATCCTCAGTTTCAAGAGGTTTCTGGTTTTTATAGGACTTTGAGTACTGACGTAAATGTCCCAAATATTCGGCACGAAACCACTTTCTCAAATCCTCTTCGACTCTTTGTCTGTACGCATGTTTTTTATTCAGCGATGTTGCATCTAAATTATCAAGATCAGGAATGCCTGTTTCTCTAAGATCATGTATGAACATAAATGGAGTTAAGTTATTTACCTCATTCGAAATATGGGTTAAAGGTCGTTGATTTATTACACTTTCTGTATCGCAAATAATAATGTTCATCTCTTCCAAATTTAGTGAACTTCTTCCCAGGACTTTTCATAGAACTCCTTTCACAATTCTTATCAAACGTTTCCACCACCCACCCCACCATGGGGCAGATGGGAGATTGAATTTCCAAATATTCTTTTGAGATCCACATAATTGAGAAATGGTGTCCCAATCAATTTTCTTTAGTAAAGATTCAGCTCCTGAGAAATTAATACCATTGTCACTATACTGCGGGCAATGGTACATTGAGTACCATAGCCCGCAGGTCGGCCCCGGCGGGCTATGAATCATCTAAGAGTCTGCTAAAAATTGTCTGTCGATAAAGATATAGCTAACTCTAAATGTACAGCTCGATAAACAGCGCACGTAAATATAACAATCCAAGCTTTAATCCATCTCTTAGAATTAATGGTCCTGCGTAATCTATTCCGACGACTTCGAATACTAAGGTTTCCTTTACGCGGTCTTCGGGGAGAGGGGCGCCTCTATTATCGGTTTCGGCTGTAAATTAAATCTTCTACATCGCACACAAGTTCTAATAACATTTTTTACTGTCTTCCAACATTTAAAAATCCAAAACTCCTCTCTCAAGTCGCTGATCAGGATCTGAACTCCTGCATGGCTTAATTTCAAGTGTCAAGTTCGAATAATCATTCCAACAACTGGATGACGTAAAGGCAAAATTGCTAGATATAAAAAATCTTTTGTGCCATTTCTCATTCAAATCCGAGTCTTTACCTTCAAAATGCCTGATGAATCTATATAACACTGAAGTGCTTTTAAATGTTCGTCTCCTAGTGCCAAAAATGCTTCCCTCTGTACGATTTTCAACCAAGGAAGTTTCCGCTTTATTTATTTCTTCTAATGTTAAAATTCCGGAAATTCGCTGGCTCTTTTCAACTTTGCAATTGTTGAGAAATTGATGAATCCAGGCTGTAACTCGAAGCAATTTATCGTAAAAAGAAAATCGATTGTAATATTTCTCTCCTAGCTTGTCCATGTTAGCTGCTGCAATAACAGTCTTCCTTTTCCGAATTTATGATGTTGAAATCGGGAACTATATTAGACTGAGGCCATTTAGCTGGTAGTTCGTTTAACCATTCTGTACCTTCCCATCATCTTGATTTAGCAAAATTTTCTACACTACAACCTCGAGAAGGTAGGTCAGCTGCATTTAATGACCCTGACAGGTGTTGCCAGTCTTCAATATTTGACAAAGAGCGAATCTCTTGCACGCGGTTATAAGCAAATGGATTCCAGTTCTCACTTCTTATTATCCAGTGCAGAGCATTTGAGGAGTCCAACCAGAAGAATCGTGGTATTTTTTCAATTCTTAGATCCTGACTCGCACTTTGTGCCAATCGCGCTCCGATTGCACAGGCCAGTAATTCCAGTCTTGGGGTGGAAATAGTCTTCATTGGGGCAACTCGGCACCTTCCTTGAACTAGTTGACCGGTCGTTGAATTTTCAGTTTCACTTCTTAGAAACACACAACAAGCATACACTCTCAGAAAAATTCGTTTTTATACACTAATTTATCCCTCATTTTTAAACGGATAATTTCCACACTCCTTGGAAACGTAATATTTCCGTGAATTCTTCTTCCCGAAATCTGAAGAACAGAAAAAAAAATTCGTTGAATCTGGAAAGTTTCTTCGATTGACAGGAGAAAAGAAGAAACGGATATTCGTCAAATAACGGAGATATTCCGGCAGCATTGCTGCCAGAAAAAATTCCGCGAATTGAAGAAATAATTTTTGAGAATGCGTCTTTATACACTAATTTATCCCTCATTTTTCAGCGAATAATTTCCGTACTCCTTGGAAATGTAATATTTCCGTGAATTCTTCCCGAAAATCGGAAGAGGAAAAAAATTTTGTTAATTCTGAAGAAGTTTCTTCAATTGACAGGTGAAAAAAGAAACGGATATTCGTCAATTAACGGAAATATTCCTGCAGCACTGATTGCTGCAAAATTTCCGTGAATTGAAGAAACAAATTTTGAGAGTGTACACTTTGGCATTTGCATCGCAGAACACGTGTAAAGTTAGACTTTTAGGTATTTCATTTTGGGGAATAAGACAACGTGGCATTTTTTTTCCATCAACAAGGATATATCTTTTTGCTACCGTTCGAATCTTTTAGTAATGGAAACTGGAAGTTCCGCATTCCAAGATATTTACAACTGCCAACACTCTTGCAAGAGGATTTTTGGTCCCCATGTAACTGGGCAAGTAAAGCCGAGAGGATCAAAGATCTTATGGACAGCCGACAAAATTTTCCTTTTAGTTATTGGTGTATCATCTTCAACTATATCTTGCAAATCAACAGCTAAAGAATCACTTTTTAATTTCCATTTTAGTCCCAGAACAAGAATATTCTTTTTCTTCTCTGGCAAATGGTCTTCAGAATATTGACTGTTATAATTGTGCTCCCACCAGGGGCGTAGCCAGAGATTTTTCATGGGGGGGAGGGGGGGGGTTACGATTACTACAACTCATATATATGTATACGCGTGTGTGATAATGTAATGAAAATATACATTTTGTATGGCAAAATTTTCTCATGGGGGGTATGACCCCCCTAACCCCCCCCCTTGGCTATGCCCCTGGCTCCCACCCTCGAAGTTAAAAGTTAGCAGTGCTGAGAAATAATTTTGACTCTTCGATAAAATTCTCAAATTCTTCTGGATCATTCGCATTGGTAACACAAGTGCAGAGACGGCCCGAGAGGCGTGCGGGGCCCCAGGCGAAGCGCAAGAGCGGGGCCTCTTCTCTATCATGTCTTATGAGATAGCAATAAAATGGCCCATGAGCGGGGCCTTAGGCAATCGCCTACATTCGCATCCCCCTTGGACCGGCCCTGGCAAGTATCCACGTAAAATGACTCTTAACAACTTAGTTGCAGTTTTTGCAAAACTGGGAGGAACATTCTTCAGATGAAATCGGAGGATTGCCCCCAGCAGATAAGGAGAACTAGTCAGCCCGAAAACTACCCCCTTCGATGTTGGAAAACTAGACTTGGCTGAATCTCTTTCTCTCAGCATAAAAATTTCAGATATGGTCTATCCGATTCACTTATCCCAATCTGTAGAAAGTCTCTACGGATGTCTGCAATAACACCTATTTTCTGAAAGTGAAAACTATTCATCAAGGCTGTAATGAGCTGGATGGTGTTAGGTCCTTTTTCTAAGCAATCGTTGATCGAAGGTGAATTCATCTTCCTGGCTGATCCATCAAAAACAGGTCGCACTCTTATGATGGAATTTTATTTAACTATGTGAGGCAAGTAATTTTCTCTTTAATCAGAGGAATTCTTTGGAATTTCTTCTAAGACTCCTTCTTGAATCCACTCTCTAAACATTTCTTCGTATGCCTTTAAATTTGCTCTCTTCAACGAATGTAAGCAACTTTTCAGGCTTCGCACTGAGACATTTCTGCAACTGAGTAAAGGTGGATGGAGTTATATCCACGGGAGGTGCACAACAAATCTTCCATCAACATCACATTTTCACACTTTTGGTAAAATGTTCTTCAACTGCCTTCTCAAGTTCTGGTCGACTAGCTTCCTCTCCTGGGTCTAAAATTCCCATATCAAGTCTCTATAAATCTAACATTTTTGCATCATAACATGCAGAGACATAACACTTTTAGTGATACCTGAAGACTCAAGTGAGTCTGTTTTACCCATTGAGGTCCAACCAAGATGTGTTTTCATTAAAACCAATCCACTTTTTAACTGTTCTATGTTTCCCGTATACAGTTTTCCAGCAATATCAGCTCCTATCAGCCCATAGATTTCGTCCGTGGAAAATTCATATAATAAATCCACCTCATCATTTAAATCCGAGAGAAAAATATTGCGTTTCTTAATTTCATGTTCAAATTCCCCTTTTGGTACTTTTGCAATTTCAGAACAAATCTTTTCCTGATTTAATACTTGAAACTTAATCCATAGTTATCAAAGAAGTCACTTAGATAAATCCAATTTTTTTTGTGTTTCAGTAGTCTCTATACCTCCAAATAAACTATGTATCAAATTTTCCTCAGCAATGCATTTATATCCCATTGCCGCTATTGCGAAATTTGATAAATAAGACTTATTGCTGCCTTAGTCAATCAGTATCCTAATATATTATAACGAATTTTCGGGGCAACCCGCTGTTCCAGGGCTTAAATAGTTCAAAATTGGTATTCTACGCTTCAAATAGTTAAATTTTGCTTTTTGTTGCATTAAAATCGGTCAACTAGAACCGGAAATACGGAGGTTTCGGTTTTCCCATTCATTTCTATTACAGTTTCTAGAAATCTCGAGAAATATTGGTCCTAGGCCTTCGGTAGCTTCACTTTTGGGGACTTATTTTTGACGCAAAACTTGACGATATTTCGCCAAAAGTCGCCAAGCTTGGCGACATTTTGGTCATTTGGCGCTAATTTCCCTATGGGGCTGGCAAAGTTGGTTTTTCTGCATTAGCATGCATAATATCCTAATATTTCTCTTCTATGACGATATCAAAATTCCCGCTTTATGTGGAATCTTCGAGAAATAGACTCTTCTGGAAGTTTCTTAGCTTCTTCGTCGCCTATAAATACAAGTATGTCAGAGGCCCTAATTCAGTGTGAATGGAACTCCCGTTGAGTGAGTTTGCTGTGTTACGCTTTGTATTGACGCTATAGAAGCTGTGTTTCCGCTTGCTTTTCGAAACTGATTTTAAAGTACTGTGTGTAAATTCTTTATTACTGAGTCTCGAGGGATTGCTTGCGATATCTCTCGTATATTTCCACTGAATTTTTGCCTGTGGAAGTGTTTTATTTTGTATGAGAAATACAGAATTTGGGAGAGCTTTAGATCTAAGCGGACTGTTAAAAGCACATAACTGTTTGATTGTGTTTGAGAATCTTGTACAGCTGATTGTTCGACGAAGTTCTAGAAGCAATAAAGTTCGTTTTCCATCCTTACAAGTGGACTCTTTACTAGAACTTTCTATACAAACTGAACTTTAGAACGACAAACCCAGGAATAGCAGAGTATTCTGAAACAATATTTCACTTGATTCACACTTCTAAGACGAATGACAAGTGTCTGCAAAAGAACTTTACAAGTAACTGTTCTATTAGACAGAACATAGCAGAGTCCTTCTTTCCGGTTTCCACCCTTTCAATATGCTGAGATTTTCTCGAATTCACTCCAGTGCTTCCTGCAGTATACATTATTTAAAATGAAATGTGCGGCAAATCTCACGAAGGGGTACTTTAGTTTTACAAAATCGAAATTTATGTTTACCTATCAAGAGACATTTGAAACATGCACCTTTTTTCATTAATATTTGCTTTTTTTCTTCGTGAGACAAATTATCAGAATATTTTCAGAGGTCACTTGAGTATGATTTACCACAAAATTCGCACTCGTCTTCCTTCGTTTCTGAAGAATTACACAAATCAGATGCTCCCTCCTACCACGACTACATTTGTTCACGTCTTCTATTCCTACACCGAATCCCCTGCGGGCTAACATCACTAACACACTGATGGAACACATGGATAACGTACGATCCATAGTAGCCATACAAACCATCCATAGTAAGATTTTATTATCCAAATTGGTACTTTATCATGAAAACAAGAGCTAATCTCTATGGTTATTTTCGTGTATAGCGAGACAAAATGCATCGGAAATAATTATGTTTGAGCCGGAAACACTTTTGGTGTTGCCTAGTGTTATCATTTTTATTTATTCAAAAAATAGTGTATGCTCCATGAAATTTCAGCTTAAATAAATAAATCCCGCTTAGTGAAGTTTAAAATCGGGAAACGATGTTGATTTTGTTTGCTGTCAATAGATGGCACAATCAATGATAGGCATAGGTTCAGCAATCGATCTAGGTAGTTGGTCCGTTGAAAGTACGCTGATATTCCTCCTTTCTGAGCTTCATGGGGGCTCGTTCAATAATTCACCAGTTGGTTATGCACCGGTTCTACCGGTGTGGTCATTCATTGGTTAAGTGACGTCACGGTCGTCAACCGGTTCCGGTCATCCTCAATCCTCACCACATAAGACTTGGTTGTTTGTTGTGTTGAGAACATGTATCCGGATTTTTGTGCCACCCCCAAGGCATTTAACTTGGGGGTGGACTTTTCTGGGTATCTAGCGCGTATTCACGTTACATCTGGAGAAAACTGCCCAAAACTCCAGACCGCTAGACCGACACCCCCTCGAGAAGACAGAACCCTGTTCCTCCACTTGAGCCATCTCCCTATGTCAGTGGCTTTAACCACTGTGCTACACATTGGTTCCACATCAGATACCGAGCCAAAACATAAATAAACATTGGCAACCCTTCTCTCACAACCGGAATAACCGGGGCCTTCGCTATTTGTAACGTGCCTAGCGTGTATTTCGAAGAATCATCCAAAGAGGCCTACGGATGCTCGCGTCTTCACGGATACATCAAGCATTTTTTCAGTGCATTGAAACGCTATTTAATGTAGTTTTAAGTAATAATTGTGGTACTAATTCAAGTAAGAAACTATTATTAGTTCCTTTACTATAATGTGGACATTAAAGTAAATAGATGTATGTAACTTGAAGGAAAAACAAAGTACATGAGTAGCAATGACTGCTTGTTTTCTGCTCAGTCGTTCATCGACTCATCGAATTCAGTCATCGGCAATTGCACTGTTGTTTTTCTGCAATAGATGAATTTTTATTCATGGATAGAAGTTATCTAGACGAGCAGTATCGCTGATGGGAAAACTACAAACAATACTTATCCGAAACTGCAGCTCTATAGTCATCGGGCGTTGCAGGTGTCCCAGTGGTTTACACTTTACCTAAATTCCTATAAATATTTGCGTAATTTAGATATGTGCCTTTACATAATCTAAGGGAAATTTTGAACAATTCTTGAATAAATCGAATAATTTACTTCAAATTTCTTTTATTACGGTCGGGATAGAAATAGTATAGTCGTTATAGTCGGGAGGCAAGGGGGGAAATTCTCCCCCTTGCCTCCTCCCACAAAATGTAAATCTGAAAAGAAGTATTTACAAAAAAATGTGTTTATTATAGAAAATCGTTTGTAATATTTAAATAATTTAAAAAATGTGTTTTAAAAAAAGAAAAGAAAATCTATTTGAGCGTCAGCTGCATTATAAGAATAACGGAAACTTCATTAAAATGGGCAACTCTTTTGAAACCTCCTTAATGTAAACAGCAAGAAGAGAAATCAATTAATTTTTAAAAGTTATCCAAGAAATATAAAATTTAAAATCACACTAAAATTCCTAAACAATTTGCAATATTGTTTTTTAATTATTAATTTTGAATGTTTTTACTACCCTTACATACATTGGTAAAAAGTGAAATTAATTTTTACCAGTCGAATAATTTGACTATTATTAATAATAGCTGAACAGCACTTCGTCAAAACTTCACCCCAAGTCCCAATCTGTGACTAAAATAACCCGTACATTAGTCTTTGGCTAGTACATGATAAGTCTGGATGGCTTTGTGGTAGCGCGCTAGGCTCCGAGTCCGTACGCTCAGGGTTCGGGCCCGGTGGAGGAAGCATTTTTTCCCTTTTCTTTTTTTAGAAAAACGGAAAGTTAGCATCCAAAAAACGAAAACATAATAAACAGAATGAACATTTTTTGAAAATTTTGCTGCCAGTTATTTATTTTTTATTAATAAATATATTTTAAACCGTTTATCGGTTTCTTTTCGTTATTTCATCGGAGTCATCTGGAAACAATGATCGGCTTTATGGCCCCCCGAGCGGACATTTTATGCCAGTTGCCGATGAAATTTCCCCTTTTTTTGGATGAAAAGCCGTGATCGGCCATTGCTCCTTCTCCTCGGATTAAACTCAACTGCCTCTCATCGACCGATGGGTTATTGCTACTAGGGTAGTCCATACTCTCATGATTCTTTATTTTAGCTTAATTTTTAATATACATTAAAGTGAAAAAATTAAGCTAATTTTTTCTATACATTAAAGTAAACAAGAATGCGAATGATAAGCAGTTTATTTATACAGCCATTTTTATGCATTTTTTATACTGAATGTTTGAGTTTCATATTTTCGAAGAAGTTATAACCATTATCAATTTTTAAATAAAATTTACGTTTATTAAATGTTCTCCAGTCAATCTATTAAAAGAATATATGACGAGGTGCTGACATAGAAGTTAAAATATTTATAATTCACGTATACAAAGTTTAAGTACTGCTACAATATTTAATTTTTAATATTTAGTAAGATGTGGGTATCTGACGAACTTTTGCTATAATTAGAAATATAACCAGGAGCACTGAATTTCCTTGTCATCTACATTAAAAATAATGTACATTAATTTAACGAGAAACATTTAGAATACATTACACAATAAAAGGTGGCCCATAAATAGCAGTACGAAATTTAAGGGGAGATAAAGGATATGAAATTTCTTAAGAATTGCTTAACAGTGTATGGTCAAACAGGTTGTTTTCATGCTCCGGTTAATAATCCCAACAAGAAGGGTTTACTAGGTTTTAAGCGTTAGTGAACTGTTTTTATTTTGGTTCTGCAACAAATGACTTTATTTAGCGACTATTTAAAAGAACAAGATTTATAATTTAGTTCTATACCAAAATTTTTTTACAGAAAAAATATTAAGTATTAGCAAAACCTACTAGGAAATACTACTGATATTTCAACACCTGTTTCTAAAAAGTGATTATTAACTGGTGCTTGAAAACAATGTTTTCGTCCCTGCATTTGCTGTATAGTAAGGTTGTACATCGAAAAAACAAAACCTGCTTCACAGCCTTTGGATACAAATTAAGATAAACTAATTGCTCAAGGACTCGAAAAATTTTTGGATACCTCTTCACAAACTGCATTACACATTGTAATAAACTACAAGCAAACCATCCCCGAATTGATGAACCTTTATTACAGTCATTGCAAGTTATTTATTGTCGATATCTCAATCGAAATTTGGAATTGAGTTTAATGGACACTTATGCAAAATAAAATTAAGTTTCTACGTCAAGATGTGCAAAAATTAATAACTCATTATAACTTATTTTACAGTACTTTTGCACTGAAATCAATATCTCACATAAGTCTAAATCATATAATTAATGCATATATAATAGATGATAAATAACATTTTCAACTGAAAAAATTAGACAAGAATGTTTAACTAGTATTAAAACGGCACGTTTATTTAATACATTAATAAACTACCCATGTAATAATATTTCAGATTAAAATAATTGATAAAAATTCCATGAATATTAATTCACAAAACATGCTTTATAGCCTATGTATTTGAAGAACTTACAAATAAATTATGCAAGTGTACACTTACCTTTACATTCAGAACTTGTGTCGGCCGGCACCCCTTGCATCTGCGCACTTCCCCGCGCAGGATGTGGCCAGCGCTAGCCACTACTCTCCTTCACTCCACTCAGAACTTTTCAATTCTGGAATCTGGCATCAGACTACGGCAGTCAGTCAGTAGCTTTTCCCCTTGATGTGTGCTTCGTTAGGTGTGGAGTTTGCACGCTCAAAAAATCTGTACAAAAATATGATTCTTCATAAATAAATGTTGTGCTTTGTTAACAAGTGTAAATTGCCTTCTGTATTGTCGGGAATTATCTCTACAACCTTGTAAAACCCACAACTGGTGACCCGTTTTGGAAATCGAACCCCACATTGTGGTTCCTGAGGCTCGAAGCCCAATTTTCATTGGCCAAAATATCAAACGAAACCACAAAATATAATCACGTGGTTGCAGCACTTGATGCTGATGTGTTGCTCTTGGTTAGCGATCTCCTGACTAACCCCCCCGGAAGATCAAGCTTAGGACCAGTTAAGAAAGCTCCTCATTGACTCACATTCAGAGAGCGAGTCGTCAAAAATTCGGACCCTACTGCAAGGGTTAGAGCTCGGGGATCAGCGCCCTTCTCAATTGTTAGCACGTATGCGTTCCTTAGCTGGTACAGCTGTAGGTGAGCCTTTGCTGCGATCCTTATGGCTCGACAGGCTACCTAGCAACACAGTCTATTCTTGCAGCGCTCAATGAAGACCTAAGTAAACTATCTGTCGTACCCCATAATATCCACGAATTTGCATCGCCACTGGCAAACAACGTAATTTCTCCTGAAGCATCCCAAACTCCACAATTAGAGGCGCAAATTACGCAACTATCACAACAAGTACGCGAGTTAACCACTTTGGTTCACAGTAGGTCAAATGGAAATAACGGCCGCGGGCGTAAACACCATAGGAACCGGAGCCGTTCTCAGGACCGTTCCCGTCAGTTCAAAGAACCCCGGAATGATCATTGTTTTTACCACACCAATTTTGGCGGCAACACTAAAAAATGCGTCCAACCTTGCTCCTTCAAACCATCGGGAAACAAAAGCGGCGATCGTCCACCGGGCAAGAAGGCGACCGCAAACTCCAACGCATCCTCCTGGCCGATCGTAAAACAAAACTGAGCTTACTCATAGATACCGGGCAGACATGTCTGTTTTACCTAAAAGTCACACAACAAACACAGAAGCCTCTCACGATTTAGTTCTGTTTAGTTCTGTAGTCTGTCCGGCTAGCTCCACCCAGCAAACACACACAGGTTCTCTGAACATCTATTAACGTTGAGAAGACGTTTTCTGAACGTTAATAGACGTTCAGAGAACCTGTGTGTGTTTGCTGGGCAGACACTTTGTCACAGAACACCTTATGTCACAGGGAATTATTCGGCCATCGAAAAGCCCCTGGGAGACTCCGCTTCACATGGTTAAAAGTCTAATGGGGACTGGCGGCCGTGCGGAGATTATCGTCGGTTAAATGCCGTCACTGTCCCAGACCGTTACCCAGTCCCGCACATCCAGGATTGCACACAATTACTGCATGGAAAAAAGTCTTCTCTACTTTAGACCTGGCAAAAGCGTTCCACCAAATTCGGTTTCACCCGCCCGATATACCGAAAACTGCGATAACCACTCCTTTCCGGTTGTTCGAATTTGTGTGCATGCTCTTTGGATTACGCACCTCGGGACAAACATTTCAAAGATATATCAATGAAGCATTGTCCGACTAGGACTTCTGTGTCCTCTACTTTGACGACTTACTCATTGCCTCAAGTGACGAGGTCGAGCACATAACCCATCTAAATCAGGTCTGTGCTCGCCTGGAACAGTACGGACTCAAAATTAACCCAAACAAATGCACTTTGGGGAAAAGTAAAATTCTTAGGTTGTTTAATTACGCAAGAAGGCGTTAAACCCCTCCCCAATAAGGTATCGGCAATCAACAGTTTCCCAAAGCCTGAAAACGTCTCACAACTCCGTCGGTTTTTGTCCATGCTAAATTTTTACCGCAGATTCCTCCCCCACGTTGCTACAACGCAGGACCCCCCTAAACAACTTGCTCCACGACGTTAAAAAAATGACAAACGTCCTGTGCCTTGGACGGATTCGCTAATCGCCTCTTTCGAAAAATGCAAAACTGACTTAGCTAATGCAGTCACTCTTGCATACCCAACATCCAACCAGCCGCTTTCTCTGATGGTTGATGCTTCCGACATCGCAATCAGAGCGGCTTTCAATTGTGTAACTGATGAAGGTGAGTCAAACCCTTTAGCATTTTTTTCCCGAAAACTGAGTGCAGCAGAGACAAAATATAACACATACGATCGCGAACTCCTCACGATTTACTCAGCCGTTTACACATTTCCGGCATCATTTGGAAGGCAGGGATATTGTAATCTATACAGATCACCGCCCTTTAACATATGCTTTTACAAAAAGCTCTGAATCCTACTCGCCGAGACGAGGTCGACAACTTGATTTTATATCACAATTTTGCACCAACATTAACCCATTTGTGCCTGGATATTTTTGGGACTTTCTTCGATTTTTACTGATAACAGAAATAATAGATAAATTTCTGATGTCAACTTCTTGAACAAGGGATGATTTCTTTTAAAATCATTTTGCATAAAAATCGAAATATCAACATCTTACTTAGTCATGTTAAAATATTGTGCGGAGTTGAGGCTCAATACTCATGAATAAAGGCTAGGAAAAATAAATAACGCTTTCGACTAATAGCGAAAATGCCGTCCCAATAAAGGAACGCTAGGCATAAATGGGTTAAGCACATCTCTGGCACAGAAAACGTTGTCGCTGACGCTTTATCTCGTCTGCAGTCTGTGCAAATTCCATCAGTAGATTTGCCACTCTGTCGGAAGCACAAGAAACAGATACAGAATTATCTGAGTTAATTCAAAGTGATCATCCCTCTCTTAAACTCCAACCATGGGCCATTTCACCTACAGCAAAACTGTACTGTGACGCGAGTCAAAAAACAATACGTTCATTTGTGCCGCAACAACTGCGAAAAACTGTTTTCCAATCATTGCACAACCTATCGCATCCTAGCGTTCGAGCATCCAAAAAGCTTGTCCAAGCGAGATTCGTATGGCCTTCTATGCTCAAGGACATCACCGAATGGACTCATACTAGCATCCAGTGCCAGCGTTCTAAAGTCGTTCGACACACCAAAAGCCCACTACAGCAATTCGGCTTAACATCTAAACGTTTTTACTTTTGAACACATTCATTTAGACATATTCGGCCCTTTACCACCATCAAATAGAAATGTGTATTTACTTATGTGCTTCGGCAGATTTTCTCGTTGGCCAGAAGCGGTCCCGATTAAAGACATTTCTGCAAAGACAATTGCACGAATTTTTATTTCAAATTGTGTTACCCCATTCGGGGTACCTTGAAGAATCACTATCGTTCAAGGCCGCCAATTCCAGTGCCACCTCTTCAAAAACCTCAGCACATTGCTAGGTTTTAAACACATCCGCACGGCTCGATACCACCCAAATAGCAACGGCCTGTTTGAACGCTTTCATCGTTCTCTGAAAACAAGACTGCGATGCCACTCCACTGACACTTGAAGCGACAGCCTTCCCATTGTACTTCTTGGTCTTCGATCAACTTAGATACCAGACATTGGAGCAACTCGTTGCGAAATGTTGTACGGAGCTAATGTGACTTTGCCTTCCAAAGTTCCTCCAACCTTCCAAAAACGAACCCAGTGTAGACCCCGCATCCTTTGTCCAAAAACTCAAGGAAATCATGCAAGAGCTGTCTCCAATTCCTACTTCAGCTCACATTAAACCTACTTGTTTCGTACATCCCCCACTTGGAGACATGTACTCATGTTTTTGTCCGTACAGAATTTCAGCAATGGAGGTACGACGCTGTCAAACCTCCATTGACACAGCCGTACACGGGCCTCTTCTTGGTCATCAAGCGCGACGGAAAGCTTTTCACACTGGAGATCGATGGGAAATAACAGCTGATAGGAATCGACGGGCTGAAGCCTGCATTTCTTTCATCAGAAGACGACCCCCTGCCACTGCACTCTCCCTCCAATACACCTGGCACAGCAGATGTACCAAACATCCACACAGCACAGTTCCCCTGCTGAGCCATCTCCACCTACAACAGCTCAAGCCGAGCCACCTCCGGTAAAAAAGACACGGTCTGGGAGAGTAGTCCGCTTCAATACGAAGTACCTCTGAGACTTCAGTATCTTGGGTACTTGGGGGGGGGGAGTACTGTGGCGGCTGGCACCCCTTGCATCTGCGCACTTCCCCGCGCAGGATGTGGCCAGCGCTAGCCACTACTCTCCTTCACTTCACTCAGAACTTTTCAATTCTGGAATCTGGCAACAGACTACGGCAGTCAGTCAGTAGCTTTCCCCCCGATGTGTGCTTCGTTTGGTGTGGAGCTTGCACTCTCAAAAAATATCGTACAAAAATATGATTCTTCATAAATAAATGTTGTGTTTTTTTAACAAGTGCAAATTGCCTTCTGTATTGTCGGGAATTATCTCTACAACCTTGTAAAACCCACAAACTAAACGTTCAATTCGATGACTATTTATTTCCGTAAAAGAAAATGGAGCAATCTTCAAAAATCATTACCTACTAAATCACTTTGTAATTAAATCACTATATCAAAACTGTAACAAAATTGTTTTTTAATCATAAATCATGTAATATTTATAATCCCAAATCCCAATTCATTCATTTTTTTCTGTGGCAACGAACAATCAGGCCCGGTAGCAGAATCATTCTGGTCGCGCTCTGGTCATGCACCGGTGTCTGACCAGATTTTTGAACACGGAATCGGGGACATTTCGCCGATTTTGAAACAAAACTGTGGAGAACTGGGGACATTTATAATTAATGAAATAATTAACAGAAATTTAATAAAAAAACAATGCAATTATTAAAAATTGTCCCTATTTCCTGTTTTATATTTTGGGGACAATTTGAAAAACGTCCTGAAATTGGGGACTGTCCCCGGAATATGGGGACTTTTGGTCGTTTGGTCACCTTACCGCTGTCACAATCGGTGAAGTATCGAACGCGCCCATGCCAATTGGGGACATTTTATAATTAATGAAATAATTAACACTCAGGGCCGCAACTAAAATTTATGACACCCGGGGCAAACTTTAATTATGGCGCCACTCCCCCCCCCCCCAAAAAAAAGAGAGAGAGACGAGACAAGAAGTTTGAAAATTTTTTAAACGGAAAGTCATTCAATAAATGCCGTTAGAAAGAAATCAGGACCTAGCATTTTGATGATTCAAACATCAGGAAGATGTCATTTTATTACCAATTCGGAAGTCGGTGAAACTTTAAATCTATTTAATTTCAGTTCGAATTAACTTTACATACAATTGTGTTTTTAACCCATTTATGCCTAGCGTCCCTTTTTTGGGACGGCATTTTCGCTATCATTCGAAAACGTTATTTATTTTTCCTAGCCTTTATTCGCGAGTATTGAACTTCAGTTCCACAAAATATTTTAATATGGCCAAGTAGGATGTTGACATTTCAATTTTTATACATAATGATTTTAAATGAAATCATCCCTTGTTCAAAAAGTTGACATCAGAAATTTATCAATTACTGCTGGTGTTAGCAAAAATCGAAGGAAGTCGCAAAAATATCCAGGCACGAATGGGTTAAATTAACGGTGTAATTTACAATTTAAAATAAAAACATGAAAAAAAAATCTATTAGTATTTACGCAGAAAAGTAGTAGAAACATCGAAATCCTTTCTTTTGTTTTTTTTTTTTTACAAAAAGAAATTTTTTTTTTTTTTTTCGAAAATTTGGCTTTTGAGCTTTCTTTGCAGCAAAAGTTCTAATAATGTCATCGTAAGAAATCAATGACGCTTTTTTGTGTTCGAATGAGATAATACTCAAATTGGAAAGTCTATTTTGCTCCATAGAGTTTCTCAATTGTTTATAATCTTCAGCTTGTTAAAGCTCCTCTTACCTGATGCAAGTGTTACTGGAAGAATTAATAATTTTAAAGCTGTGGTCAAATTTGGATAGCGTTCTTCAAGGTTATGCTTATGAATGTGACTCAAAAGAATTGATGCAGGTGCTGTTTCCATAGCGTCGTTAATCAATGGAGAGTGATTTTTAAAACTCTTCTATATTTAGGTCATTTTTATATAGAAGTGCTTACTTTTGAGCTTCGGATTTCAGTTCTTCTACATTCATCAGGAGGATTATCCCATTCAGGATTCCAAAGTTATCACTAATCATTTCAAGAGCCTGAAAACGAGATTTTAGCTCACTCATTCTTTTGTCGGTAATTTCTAATAGGGGGAATTCTAAATTTTTCTATCTTTGAAAATTTCGAACTTTCATCTTCACAAGATTCAACAAAGATTATCTTTTTCTTCCATTTTTGTTTTTCATTAAAATCAGGAAGTAAATTATTATTAGCTATTATTTTTTCTTCTGTTATTGCACCGAATATAGCTTTCCCAGGTAGCACACATACGTTGGGGCAACGTTGAAATGACACGTTGGCTTACGGTTATCCAACGGTTGGCAACTGGTTATTTCTTACGTTGGGCCAACGTATGCTCTAACGTTTTGCCAACATATTTCAGACCGTTGGGCTAACGTATGAATGCATACGTTGGGCTAACGTATAAATACATACGTTGGGCTAACGTATTAATGCATACGTTGGGCTAACGTATTAATGCATACGTTATGTTAACGTATAAATGCATACCTTGGATTAACGTGTAAATGTATACATTGGGACAGCGTAAAATCTGTATGTTGTCACTCTATTATCCAACTGTTGGAAATTGGTTATTTTGAACATTTAGCTATCATAATTGTTAACCGTTACATTTATAAGTTAGTTTCATATTTTAGGCCAATGCAGAAACCTTGGATAATTATATTTGATGAATATTTGACAAATTGATGTGCTATTTCATAACATTTCTATAGATATATGAAAAACTGTCAAATTTGAAATTAAAGTTTTTATTATTTTACTAACAGCAAATGCAGTGACGGATTCAGATAAGTTTTAAGGGACGGCAGAACGAAGCATATTATCAAATAGTCACATTTTTTCTTTCATCAAGTATGGTTCCACCTCAACAGTGGGTTTCTGTGCGCTTAGGAGGAGGGCGAGCGGACACCCCACCCCTCCCTAAAAAGTACTTTTGTCGACAAAATCGTCAGTTTCCAAAGAACTGTCAGCAAATTTCAGCTTTAATCACCAATATGTAAAATGCTCAGTGTATAAATTACCAATTCTGCTGACAGTTTATTATAAGTTATACTATATCATGAACATAGTCTTGTTACGATTTTCCTTTTAGTGATTTTTGTGCCAGGAAACAAGTCCCTTTTATCCCCTGAAGCCAACTTCATTCCAGATCATGTAATGCAGTGTGTATTTAAGGCAAACATGCACATTAAGTATCTGCCTGGGGTGGGAGGTGACTCGGGCGAAGGACTTTTAGGGGATTTAATGCGTATTCATGCTACATCTGGAGGAAACCGCCCAAGAGGCCAGATAATCGGTGTATATTTTTGAAAGCATATTGATATATATCGTCAGAAAATTTTGTCTCCCCCCTCCCAACATTTTTGCTTAAAACCGGCTCTAGTCCCGTCACTAACAGAAATGTGTTATTTTCAAATAGTAAACGATCTGTCAAGTTACAAACATTATATTAATCTGTAGAAAACTAATCTATTTTGCACTATGAGGAAAATTAATATTGCAGGTGCAACTTATGAACTGTTTAAAAAAAAAAGGAGGGGGGAGAGATCGGAAGCAGGAAAATATTTAGAAGGTCCTTTCAGAAGCTATCCTTTACAGTTTTAGAGAACCAGGACGGCAGGCAAACCAAAATCATAAAAACTTTTCGAATTAATTAAAAGAAAAAACATATAACGTTAAAGGAAAGAACGCTTATTTTTTGAAATATGATTCACATCCCTCCTTCTCCTTTGACAGTTACTTTTGTAAAGTGTCCCTCAAAACCTCTGAAAATTTACTCCATTGAAACTTTTGTAAGGAGGCTTAATCTTTTTTTTTTCTTTTTTCTTTTTTTTTAATATTCATGTGGGGAAATCCAATAGGAGTATAAAGTCACTGAAGAATGTCACAGAAATCATTCTTTACTAAAATATTAATTTATTATTTTTTACATTTATTTCAATTTACATAAGTTTTTAGATTCTTAATTTTTAGTTTGCCCGAATAAAATTGGTATGGAATAAAATGACATTTCGTAGTTCTATTTTTATTTTCAGTTAATTGTAGATATTGACTGCAAAGTAAAAGAAAAAAAAATTGCATGCGTAATGCATATGCATTACGCGTGCAATATCAACGCATGCAAGTATCGCAAGAACGCATGCAAGTATCAGAACACGTGTGCATCTATATTATCTGACTATGAGAAAGATATCAGTACAACAGAATGTCTTAGTGATGCTGCTTACACGCTATAGCACATAAAATGAAAAAAGTCGTTGATGATACGAAAAAAAACTTACGATGCGTCCCGCATAATTACCATTGCACAAAATTTTGAAAAAAAAAAGAGAGACAGAGAGAGAGAGAACTTTTTTTTCCCATAGCGCATCCTTTCTCTAATGCAAAAAATAGAATGTCTGAAGAAAAGTTTTAAAAAATTAGTATTGATTTCAGTTCAGGGACATGAACTCTCAGTCACAGCCTATTACTTAAAGAGCTACTGATATTTTTCATTCAACTAAAATACGCAGTAGAAGAGACTTGTCAAAGCAATAAAAATGTTTTTTCTTCCAGTACTCTCAAAGAGTATTTGATTGCATATAGATTATGTATTTTTCTCCATAAAATTTGAGTCCTGTAGCATATAACAGGTGTAGATACAAAAATCTCTTCTAAAATAATAAATAAATAACAAAATGAAGTTGGTAACTATAGATATATATATGAACTGTAAAGTACTTTAACACATTTGTAAAATATTAAAATAACTGAATTCTTAAAACTGTAAAATATTTTATACATACCTTTAACAACAAAACAATTTTGATGCACAAATTTAAATCCTTGTTGTTGATTAACCACTGTGAACCAACGAGATTTCAAAATTGAAGTAGTGTTAGTTTAATAACTACTTCTAAATCTGAAATCTCATTAGTCATTATAATCTTGCAAAATATAAGCACGGCTCAAGTTGATTTTTTTTTCAGAATAAACTAATTAGGAGAAAACAATTGTGTCCAATTTTACCTTCTCGACTGTTGTACAACTATGAGCAAATAAAACTTTATAATTAAGCTGTCTAGCATTGTTTAGTAATCCAAAACAGCATCTTTTAATAAGCACTGTGCAATTATTATATATTTATTACCATAGCTGCATAGTAAGTTGTTTGTTTACATACTTTGAAGATCGTTAGGCTTATGGACAATCGAACTATAATCAATGCATCAATAATAATAGTTATCGTGATTCAAGTTACTACGAACCTATGCAACGAATAAAATTCACAGAAATATAGCTGAAAAGATAAATATTCGTTTCAGATTTCAACTATCAATCACTTTATAAAAGTGTATCAACACATCATAACAAGCAATGGCGGAAACGGAACGGCGAACGGACATGAATCTATCGCTTCCCGGTTTCCTGAATGTGTGTCTCTGCGCATGCGCAATGGTCGTTGTTAAGTTCCGTTATCCAATACAACATTCAGCCATCGGATGGTCAACGGTTGTTTTACGTACGGTTGCCCAACACAACATTCAGCCATCCGATGGCCAACGGTTGTTTACCAACGGTTGCCCAACACAACATTAAACCATCCGATGACCAACGGTTGCCCAACACAACATTAAACCATCCGATGACCAACGGTTGTTTACCCAACATTTGCCATCACAACCTTTAGCCAACAGAATACCGACATTTCCATATGGACATCCAACGTCTGCCCAACGTAACAACCTTGTACCAACCACGTGCCATCAATAACCCAACGTATGTGTGCTAGTTGGGTTGTCTCTGGTTGGTTCCAGATTTAAAAGACCTCAAGTATGCCGTACTGTTTCATCTACGGTTATATCATTTCTTTGGATAAATTGGTTCACGCGGTCTGTTCTTTTTTATGTTAAACCTAAAACACGTGAAAATAATAAATTCAAATTTTTATGCATTTTTCAAAGAGAGAGCCTCTGTCGGTGTTTCCAATGTAGACAGAGGATTGGATGTTAATTCTTCCAGAACTTTGTTAATGCCATCAAAATATTTATAAACTACTTCAGCTTTCATTCTCGCTGACCACCTAGTTTTACGGTTTTCTTTTAAAGAAAGTGGAACATACAAAAATGAATTATTTGAAGCTAATTTGGCTAAAGTGTCACAGTTAAAACCATAATCACGCCTTTCTCTTCAAATGTAAGAAAATATTTTTTTTAATTGAAAGTGAAATCTGACGCCACTTTCCTTGAAACAAAGGCGGAGGTTGCCGCCTACGTCCAGTGGCGTAGCGAAGGGTAAGAGGGAGCATCTGTACACAGCACCCAGGGGGGGGGGCAAATTATAATTTCGAGCTGTCATTGTTGTCCATTCTAGCAAACAGAAAGAGATGCGGAAACTACACTTGTTCCTGGAAGCTGAAAACTCTAGCTACGCTTCTGACTATGCCTTAAATCGGACCTGCCCAACTCATCGACTAAAACAGATCGGTCATCGCCAGCCGATGAGTCTCCAGGGGCTCTTTCCTTTGCTTTGTGACAAAACGTTTCCACAGTATCCCATTAGAAAAACTGTGTATGTCTAAACCCAACTAGCACACATACGTTGGGTTATTGATGGCACGTGGTTGGCACAAGGTTGTTACGTTGGGCAAACGTTGGATGTCCATATGAAAATGTCGGTATTCTGTTGGCTAAAGGTTGTGTTGGGCAACCGTTGGTAAACAACCGTTGGCCATCGGATGGCTGAATGTTGTGTTGGGCAACCGTTGGTAAACAACCGTTGGCCATCGGATGGCTGAATGTTGTGTTGGGCAACCGTAGGTAAAACAACCGTTGGCCATCGGATGGCTGAATGTTGTGTTGGGCAACCGTACCATTGCGCATGCGCAGAGACACACATTCAGGAAACCGGGAAGCGATAGATTCATGTCCGTTCGCCGTTCCGTTTCCGCCATTGCTTGTTATGATGTGTTGATACACTTTTATAAAGTGATTGATAGTTGAAATCTGAAACGAATATTTATCTTTTCAGCTATATTTCTGTGAATTTTATTCGTTGCATAGGTTCGTAGTAACTTGAATCACGATAACTATTATTATTGATGCATTGATTATAGTTCGATTGTCCATAAGCCTAACGATCTTCAAAGTATGTAAACAAACAACTTACTATGCAGCTATGGTAATAAATATATAATAATTGCACAGTGCTTATTAAAAGATGCTGTTTTGGATTACTAAACAATGCTAGACAGCTTAATTATAAAGTTTTATTTGCTCATAGTTGTACAACAGTCGAGAAGGTAAAATTGGACACAATTGTTTTCTCCTAATAAGTTTATTCTGAAAAAAAATCAACTTGAGCCGTGCTTATATTTTGCAAGATTATAATGACTAATGAGATTTACTAACACTACTTCAATTTTGAAATCTCGTTGGTTCACAGTGGTTAATCAACAACAAGGATTTAAATTTGTGCATCAAAACTGTTTTGTTGTTAAAGGTATGTATAAAATATTTTACAGTTTTAAGAATTCAGTTATTTTAATATTTTACAAATGTGTTAAAGTACTTTACAGTTCATATATATATCTATATTTACCAACTTCATTTTGTTATTTATTTATTATTTTAGAAGAGATTTTTGTATCTACACCTGTTATATGCTACAGGACTCAAATTTTATGGAGAAAAATACATAATCTATATGCAATCAAATACTCTTTGAGAGTACTGGAAGAAAAAACATTTTTATTGCTTTGACAAGTCTCTTCTACTGCGTGTTTTAGTTGAATGAAAAATATCAGTAGCTCTTTAAGTAATAGGCTGTGACTGAGAGTTCAAGTCCCTGAACTGAAATCAATACTAATTTTTTAAAACTTTTCTTCAGACATTCTATTTTTTGCATTAGAGAAAGGATGCGCTATGGGGAAAAAAAGTTCTCTCTCTCTCTCTCTCTCTCTCTTTTTTTTCAAAATTTTGTGCAATGGTAATTATGCGGGACGCATCGTAAGTTTTTTTTTTTTGCGTACCATCAACGACTTTTTTCATTTTATGTGCTATAGCGTGTAAGCAGCATCACTAATACATTCTGTTGTACTGATATCTTTCTCATAGTCAGATAATATAGATGCACCCGTGTGTTGATACTTGCATGCGTTGATATTGCATGCGTAATGCATATGCATTACGCATGCAATATTTTTTTTTCTTTTACTTTGCAGTCAATATCTACAGTTAACTGAAAATAAAAATAGAACTACGAAATGTCATTGTATTCCATACCAATTTTATTCGGGCAAACTAAAAATTAAGAATCTAAAAAATTACGTAAATTCAAATAAATGTAAAAAATAATAAATAAATATTTTAGTAAAGAATGATTTCTGTGACATTCTTCAGTGACTTTATACTCCTATTGGATTTCCCCACATGAATATTAAAAAAAAAAAAAAAAAAAAAGAGAGATTAAGCCTCCTTACAAAAGTTTCAATGGAGTAAATTTTAAGAGGTTTTGAGGGACACTTTACGAAAGTAACTGTCAAAGGAGAAGGAGGGATGTGAATCATATTTCAAAAAATAAGCATTCTTTCCTTTAAGGTTATATGTTTTTTCTTTTAATTAATTCGAAAAGTTTTTATGATTTTGGTTTGCCTGCCGTCCTGGTTCTCTAAAACTGTAAAGAATAGCTTCTGAAAGGACCTTCTAAATATTTTCCTGCTTCCGATCTCTCCCACCTCCTTTTTTTTAAACAGTTCATAAGTTGCACCTGCAATATTAATTTTCCTCATAGTGCAAAATAGATTAGTTTCTACAGATTAATATAATGTTTGTAACTTGACAGATCGTGTACTATTTGAAAATAACACATTTCTGTTAGTGTCTGGACTAGAGCCGGTTTTAAGCAAAAATGTTGGGAGGGGGGAGACAAAATTTTCTGACGATATATACCAATATGTTTTCAAAAATATACACCGATTATCTGGCCTCTTTCTGCGGTTTCCTCCAGATATAGCTTGAATACACATTAAATCCCCTAGAAGTCCTTCGCCCGAGGCACCTCCCACCCCAGGCAGATACTTAATGTGCATGTTTGCCTTAAATACACACTGCATTACATGATCTGGAATGAAGTTGGCTTGAGGGGACAAAAGGGACTTGTTTACTGGCACAAAACTCACTAAAAGGAAAATCGTAACAAGACTATGTTCATGATATAGTATAACTTATAATAAACTGTCGGCAGAACTGGTAATTTATACACTGAGCATTTTACAGATTGGTGATTAAAGCTGAAATTTGCTGACAGTCCTTTGGCAACTGACGATTTTGTCGACAAAAGTACTTTTTAGGGGGGGTGAGGTGTCCGCTCGCCCTCCTCCTAAGCGCACAGAAACCCACTGTTGAGGTGGAATCATATTAGATGAAAGAAAAAAATGTGACTATTTGATAATATGCTTCGTTCTGCCGTCCCTTAAAACTTATCTGAATCCGTCACTGCATTTGCTGTTAGTAAAATAATTAAAAACTTTAATTTCAAATTTGACAGTTTTTCATATATCTATAGAAATGTTATGAAATAGCACATCAATTTGTCAAATATTCGTCAAATATAATTATGCAAGGTTTCTGCATTGGCCTAAAATATGAAACTAACTTATAAATGTAACGGTTAACAATTATGATAGCTAAATGTTCAAAATAACCAATTTCCAACAGTTGGATAATAGAGTGACAACATACAGATTTTACGGTGTCCCAATGTATACATTTACACGTTAACCCAACGTATGCATTTATACATTAACTTAACGTATGCATTAATACATTAGCCCAACGTATGCATTAATACGTTAGCCCAACGTATGCATTAATACGTTAGCCCAACGTATGTATTTATACGTTAGCCCAACGTATGCATTCATACGTTAGCCCAACGGTTGGAAATATGTTGGCAAAACGTTAGAGCATACGTTGGCCCAACGTAAGAAATAACCAGTTGCCAACCGTTGGATAACCGTAAGCCAACGTGTCATTTCAACGTTGCCCCAACGTATGTGTGCTACCTGGGAAGAGGTGTAACAATACCAGCTTTTTCAGACAGGACACTTGGGCCCAAAGTAACAAAACTAGAAAACAAAAATCTTCATGGAACCATAACTGATTTTGGCGCCCCCCTTATCACGGCGCCCGGGGCAGTTGCCCCGTTTGCCCTCCCCTAGTTGCGGCCCTGTTAACACTAACCTAATTAAAAACAATGTAACAATTAAAAAATTTCTCAATTGCTTCTTTACTTTTTGAGGACAAATTGCATAAAAACGCAGAAATTGGGGACTGTCCTCGTAAATTGGGGCCGTATGGTCACCTTAGTTTATTCCCGATCACCACCGGTGCATAACCGACATAACTAACCAGTGAGTTATCGAACGAATCCAATGTTGAATAATCCTCCCTTTACTCTGCTTTACTCCATGCATTTCTCTTACTTTCCCTGTTTCCACCACAAGCTGAACCTGTGGCCCACAAGCTGAAAGAGTTTGTGCATAATACTATTATTGTTGTTGCATGTGATTAACATTTCTGTAATCATGAATTTATACTATCAATATTTAGTAGTTATCTATACAATATATAAATGCAGTTCAACCAATTTAATCATTAATGTATTTGTTCTTTTTATAGTATATATATATAAATCCAACTAGTTAAAAAAAACTAAATTTAAAAAATCTTAGTTAAATTTTGAAAAATCCGTTTTTTTTAAAGTGATTTATTTAAACCCTGGTTTTTTTCATGGTCAGATTTTCTTATTAAGCATGTACTTTTTAAAGATTTTTTTTTTTTTTTTTTTTTGTAAGAAATGAAATATAAAGTTTCTTTCCAGTAACAAAAGAACACTCAAATTTCCGATAGCAGAAATCGTGCAGCATGCGCTGTAGATTACTTTTATAATTTGCAGAATAATCTAGCTACATTTTCATTAAACTTGGAGATAAATTTTGGTTAGTGATCCTGGTGCTGCAGACTGATACAGAAAATTCTGCTACTGGGCTAAAATTTTATGGGTGCAGAAAAAAAATTCTCTTAAGGATGATCTTTTCAAGTGATTATTTAAGAAATTCTTTATTTGCCTGGTTTTTACAAACTTTTGTCACCGTTGTGACCAAATTATCCATCTGGATAGTAATAAGGCTATATCATGCATAATATGTATGAAAACATGGTATATATTCATAACATAACGTGATTATTGAGTAGTTTGCTTACCTTTCTCTTTTTTCTATTCTTTTTTGCCGTTTTGCACTGTTTTCTTTTTTCTTTTCCAAGATCTGCTTGTTTTCACAAGATCCCAAAGGTAAATTCAGCGATGGTACAGCATTTTTCTTTAATCTTCGCGTCTTTTTATTTTCTGAAATTACAATATGAAAATTATGCTTCATATAGAAAATATAATTAATTCGAAATACAGGCAAATGCACACAAATCAACAATATGAATTTCAAAAATAAGCTACTGGTGGCCCTTGTTTGTACCAAATTTAAAATAACTTTATATATATATATATACTATTCTATCTATAAAGAAGAACCATAATGAACGTTTATTTTTAGAAAACTAATTTTTCCAATTTCATAATACTAGTTATCCGTATGGTCTAAACCAATTAGTTCATAATAAACAATTAATGTATTATACTAGCACTACTAACATAAATAAATATTCTCCAATCTATAATACTTTAAACTTGTCTATATATAATAAAACACTTAGAACTTCTAGAGGTAAACGTAAAAAGAGTAATAGTCCTAAGTATTCTAATAGTTATATAAAATCTGCTATTTTAAAATTATATAATTACTATACCTGTACTTATAATTGGATTAATATACGTACTTTCATTTACTCCATTAAAAAGAAACTTTTAGTTAAGTATTTTTCTATTTTTTCAAATCTTAACATTTCTGGACATTTTTCTCACCTATTCTTCGATCTCATTGTTGCACGAGCCACTGCACTTACCGTAAACCTAACAAATAACATTAATAATACACCTTCTAACTTATTAATTACTTTCACAAATCCTGCAATCAATAACTTAAACTTCAATACAATATTTTCTACTAATAACACTTACTTTCCCATCAAAAATGTCATTATTAAAAAGTCCTTTAAATATCCCCTACCCTTTGGTAGGAAACTATTTAACTATAACTCCTTTTCGAAAACATATAACCCTTCTGATACACCACCCTGTATATGCAATGACAATCACTATAGGAACTTCATTAATAGGGATTATGGACACATCATTACTGGGGATCTAGCTATCATAAAAGATATTAGGTTAAAAAAACTCATGCAGAAGGGCTCTAAACACCGTATTCCTTCAAACCACTCTCTTAGTGGCATTGTAACACAATTCACTTATGATTTAGATTTTTACATATATAATACTGCCTTAAAATACAGCACTCCTATTGAAGCCTTCACTACCTGGAAAGTAAAAGTACTTTCAATCTTTAAGCAAAATATTGCTAAATACGTAAAATATAGTTCTCCTGTCAATAGTCAATTTCATACTCACATAGACTTTATAAAGCAGTATTTCATAATTACTTATGTAGATAAATCATCCAATAACTATGCTTTTATTTGTAAACAGTTATATCATAGCTTGTTAGCCTCTACAATTGTAAATAACAGTATCTATTCCTCTACTAATTTGTCTACTGTAGTTTGTAACAAAAAAATTCTGGCTTTCTATAAACTTCTCAACCTACAACATAATAATCTAAACTATCCTTATATTGTACTAATCCCTAAATTTCATAAATCGCCTTTAAAGTTTCGAACTGTTACAATAGGATGTAACACATATAGCAATGTAGCAAGTAAACTTCTATTAAAGATACTGTCTGTTATGCATGAGTATTATATAAAACGTAATGATTACTCTATCTCTATAGGAAATAGTTATGATCTACACAATACAATATGTACTATTAGTAATATTACCTCTTTATATACCTATGATTTTAAAGATCTATTTAACAATATTCCTCTTGACGACTTTTACAATGTAATTAATGAATTATTTGAAACTTGTGTTAACCATATTCAGCTCCCTTCCCATGTTGATGTAACTTATTTCAGTTGTCTATCTAAATTTATTATCTATAATAATTTTATTCTACATAACAATAAAATATATCTACAAAATCATGGTATACCACAAGGTGGTTCAGCATCTAGTTACCTTGCAGATCTTTACTTATATTACTATGAAAAAGAATATACTAATACTCACATCATTCTTAAACGATATATAGATGATATCTTACTTGTAAACACTACTAATAATAATAACATTATCTTCCCCATAAAATATCCATCTGCTCTGGAATTAATTAAAAATGATATGCTTAACAATTCTGTTAGTTTTCTAGATCTAAGTATCTCCATCACTCCTAGAAATAGCCTTAGTTTCAATATATATGATAAGCGTAAAGATTTTAGCTTTAAAGTAAATAGCTTTACTCATTTTTCCTCCTGCTTACATAAATCTGTATTTCGCAATATCATCTATAATCACTGCTGTAGAATCAAGTTTCTATGTTCTGATGATTTTAAAGTCTCCAATTTTAAATCTCTATTTCTGTCAGCTAGACAATACAACTATCCCACTAAGTTCCTAAAATCTATTATATACAATTCTTGATAATGATGTGTCTAATGTCTTTGTTAATTTACTGGAGGTTGGGTGGGGTTTTGGTTTTAAGGTTGTAATTGGATGGTTGGGTCGGGCGGAGGAAGTTTTTCTCATTAAAAAAAAAAGTAATATGTTTAAAAACAATTTGGATGTGTATATGCATGCATATATATATCTGGAGGAATAAAAAAAAAAAACGGGGTTCCTATATTGTGATTATTCTGTCCTAAACATTATTTTTTATTTTTTTCTTATTTACTAGATTAATCTTCTGTCATACAATAACTTATTATACATACTTTGTCAATAATAATATTCATTATATTTTTTAAACAATATGTTATATTTAATTTTGCTATACTATTTATTTTATTCAATCATTTTAATTTATTATTATTCAATATATATTTATTATATTAATATACCTGGATATTCTTAAAATTTAATAATATTACCTTTTAGTATTTGGCAACTCCTATACTTTCTTCTTTCCACTTTTACACTTTTATTTAGTGGCAACACCATTTTTCACTTTTTACAATTCTTAACATTGGCAACACATATCAATTGTTCAAATGAAATTTACATGTGCTCAAGGTCTGGTATGTAAAATTATATTCCTATTTCTAATTTTTGTTATCTTTTTGATTTCTTCTTTCCTTTATATAGTAGGGTAGGGCCCAGATGTGTGGAGTTAATATCTCTTCTGATATGCCACACAACCGAAACCCTACTATTTGGTTTGCTGTAAATTATAATCCACTGTTTGTGGCCCCTGAAGATGGTGACAGTGGTTATAATTTCCGTTCCATTATATTATCACAATAATTCTTGCACTTTATTTGGCTTCAAATTCTGGTTTCTAATTCTTGCTAATAGCTGTTATATTTTTTTTTTTGCGAGATATGTCTTATTTGTAGTATGTTTTGTGTTTTACTTGTTAGTTATATATATATATATATATCATAATTATTATTAAATATAATTTTAATTTAAATATATAGAAACATAATTCTTGGAAACTACTTGAAAAAAAAGCAGGTATTGACAAAAATTAAATAAATAGATAAATATTTGATATTTTTGATAAGCTAACTATGCATTCAGCATTCAAGAATTCAACCTCAAACTTAAAATTTAGAAAGGGACTCTGTTTGGTTAAAAAGCAGGGGCCTTGTAATATAGGTATAAATGGAAACAATATAAACATTATTCCCAAACAATAATACTTAACACAGATTAAAAAAAAAAAAAATACACGTAGGAGTTCACAGAAAAAAAGTGTACGCAGGAACTGCTTTTTCATAATCTAATCCCTGAAATTCATTATGAAAAAAAAGGAAGTACTAATTACAAATAGTTGAATCAAAACTAAATCAACGAGTAAAAAACTTAATTCTGACTCCAACCAAAATGTAATCTTAATTAGTAACGTCTTTAAACTAATCAATCAACACACTCATCTATCTAATTTTGAGATTTTGGCAATGTTTTCAAACATATTTTGATTGTTTAGCTAAACGTACTACAGTGAAAGAAAATACGATGAACTAAGTACACGACTTGTCTTTTCAAATTTGAAATGCATAGAAGAAACTATTGGTTATCGGCCTCGTACTTTTATTTAAAACATGTGTCTCAAAATATTTCAAACTACATATATTTACTAATATATTTCGAATTACGATGATGAATTCAAATGTTATGTATAAAATAATAGCTTCAATTTGTTAATACTTTGAATAATAAAAGTTAGTTCTTAACACTTAGGACGTGTTCAGACTGCCACTTTCGGGTAAAACTCGAGTAAAACACGAACTGCTCGAGTTTTACTCGGGGAGATTGACATCGTGAACGGTTTTGGGTATTTAATAGGAAAAAAAGGGGTGGCACGTATTTACTACCCTGTGGAGCCAATGGGAGCGAACAATAACAATAAACAAAGCTCACGTGATCTATCTCCCCAACTTCCCAAGGAAAATCCTTGGGGAGTTGGGAAAAACTCGAGCTACTCAACTTGGCAGTCTGAACGCTTTGTTTATCTCCCCGAAAAGCTCAAATCGGGCATCGTGAACGGCTTGGGTTTTTCCCGAGTAACTCGAGTTACTCAAAAGTGGCAGTCTGAACGCGGCCTTACCTCCAGGGTAGAAATCAGACTGCTGGAAATGCTTGCCACAAACAACCATGCGCTTTGAAACCTTTTTACCAATTTTTAATTTTCTGATCCATTCATCTCGACGATTGTCAGATGGAAAATGATGGAAACTCGTTCTTGGAAGTTTATTCCCTCTTGATCGACATTGAGGCACACAACAATAATTATTATCCATTTTTTTTCACCTTCGTTCGAAACTTTAACACGGCACGTAACGTGGTTTTCAAGAGAGTGTGCCGCTTTTCGTATAGTCGCAGATTGGCCGCTAGATGGCGTATTCAAGTGCTTGAATCGCGAATTTGACTAATGCCAAAATTTGTCAACTGTCCAGTTAAATTTTATTCAGGATTTATACATTATTTGTAGCATTTATATGACGGGGTGTTATTGCTCAATACTAAAACTTATATTTGTAATTGTTTGGAATTAATAAAAATGAAACATCAGTCGGAGAAAATAACATTTGACAGTTGTTAAATATTTTCCCATTTTTTTTTATGGTGAACTTGGCTACGGGTTCCTATTGAAATGGCTCAAGACGTAGCTGACGATGTTTGTGACAGTTGGGAAGATATGATAGAAAATGGGGTACTTAATTTTTTTTTTTTGCTCTAGAATTTGAAAACTTGCGATCTAATATTGTAAAGATAACGCATTACTTTATGATTTCTTTTCGATCTTAGATGCGAGTTCGGTGATTTAATTGAATTAAGCCTAACAGTAAGATCTGATACTAAATTTGGCGATTTTAAAGACCTTTCAGCAAATTTCTTTTATGTTACACTTTTCATGCATATCAAAACGATTTACATTGTATCCATTGCTCTCATTTATTTAACATCTGTATAGATGATGATTCTTCATTTATCCACGAGTCTAAATATTAATATGTGTCTATCTTTTAAGAAGCGATTTTTAAGATTTGTTTTCTATTCATGTGTTATTGCAAAGATTTTGTTATTTGAATTATTATTATCTACCTAATGCTAATCGAAGCTGGATTAGATCGAGTTTTATCAGTTTTTTTTTCCACCTAAGATTACGATATGTTATTTTTTTTCTCTCAAGACTTTTTGAGGAAAATGTAACTTTTCCTTGTCCAGATTCTTTATTACGGTTCATCAAATCAAGATTTGTGGAAGTAAACGTCTACAAATAGGTGCCAGTCACGAATTTAAGTAGGAAATATCTTGGGCCGATTAAGAATGTAACAGTGTTACGTTGTATTTTTCTGTTCTTCTTTCAATGTTGAAAGCATATGTTTCAGTTGTTTTACTGCCCGTTCAGTCGTTGTTTGTAAAGAATTGCACGTTTACTAATATTATAGTCAATAAAGAAGCATTTACAGCATTTTAATTCAACAACTATTTTCTGGTTTGTTTGACACCTTTTTTCAGTTACCTTAAAAGCAGTTTTGGTATTTCATAAAAGTTTTTATAAGAAGTATAGTTTTAAACACATTAAATATAACTATAGATAATTAGAGATTTATATATTTGAGCGATATTAGAGATTATAGAGATATAGATTATAATTAGAGAATTATATATAGAGATTTATACTTTATATATTTTATACCATATTATTTTAAGGCAGTTAGTGTACCTTTTGTTTGTATTGTTTTGTGCTATGCATCTGCTGTGTTCAACAGTTCAGTAGGTACTGTTTTATTGGCATAGTCTATGATTGTCAGTATTAATTGTTGGTGCTGTTCTGTTACAAAAAAAAGAAAAAGAAAGCAAAACTTAGGCTGCCTGTTAGAAGAATTACAGGTAATATGTGGCTGATTTTTCTGCAGCTCTTCCAATAGAAAAGTACATTTTTTTTTTTTTTTTTTGGCAAGGGTAGAGTAAAAACATCCTGGCCAAAATATCATTTTATCCACTTAAAAAGTATTTCAGATTTTTGTTTATTGATCTAGCTTGTGGTTTTGGTTTATGTTCTAATTCAAGCTTGGAGCGATGGTTTTTATCTTTGCCTATGTGGCATGGGATTCATTTTTAAATGAAGGTGAGAATGTTTTAAGTCTGATTCGTTTTAGTTTTGGTTTTGATTTAAACAGGAGCAAAACTAATAGTATGTTTTATGGGAGTGGTTTTCCAATGATGGCACAAACGTATTTAAATTGAAGGGGGAGTTAGGGAGTCTGAACAAGGAATTAGGTTATATTTTTGTTGCCTTACAGTTTGGCTGGCATGTTACCTTGGTGGCACAAATAGTTTTATTGCGAGAAAATGCGCATTTCACTTTTATATTTATATTTAACTGTGGTAAAGAGTCTATTTTAGTATATATCACAATTTTGTCAGAAAATTAAATTCTCACAAGCTCTTTTGATACCTTTTGAGCTTTGATATGAACAAATAACAATTTAAATACTGCCACGTGCATTTTTACTTTTTTGTGTAGCTGTAAAACAATTCCATAATTAAAAATTATGCATTTCACTGAACTGTTGCAGGTATTAGAAAAGAAGCTAGAAGAACTACAAATGAAAACACCTAAGATAAATAGGTATGCTTCATTCTCTGCAGTTCTTTTTAATTTTCTTGAAATGACTTCTAAGAACTTAGTCTTCTGAAAATTAGTTAGAAAAATATATTTTGATATAGATAGATAATTATTAGAAGCAGTTATATTTAAAGCTTATAATAATTCTAATTGCTTATTCTGACTGAAAATAAGAAAACATTTGTATATAAAGTTGTTCTTTAAAAACTCATATATATGCAAAAGGCACACACATTTAAAATTTATCCAGTTTTGCTTACCAACATATAGATTATTATTTAAATGCTTATGTGAAATAATTTTTTTTTAATTAAAGAGTAAGGTATTTTTTTATGGCAAGATATTTGCTATTGGCAATAGAGCTCCTTTCCTCTCCTAAACACTATACTAGAGCAGGGGTCGATGCAGACAAAAATTAGGTCCATTTTGCGACTCCTTCACAAAATTACAACCAGTTAAAAGTTCCCTTCACAAAATGTGCATTTCACTTTTATATTTATATTTAACTGTGGTAAAAAGTCAGTTTATATCTGTATTAATATAGTCTGTCTTAGTACAATCTGTTAGAACGATCCCTTAAAAAAATACAGTCAATTTAAATGGCTATTCATTGGCATTTTATTCTACATTTTAATCTGTTTTATCAATTATTTTGACAAAAAAATCTGATGTGGACAACATGACTTTCTTGCACATCTATTAAATTAAAAATATTTTCTGCTTACTTCATCTAAACTTATTTTGTTTGAAAGAGATAAAATATCAGTAATAGTAAGGTTTAGTGATTTCTAGCCAAATATTTCGATATCGCCAAGCTGAGTTCAGTTTGAAAGACTTCCTTCTGACACTTTATTTGGCGACATTTCACCAAAAGCTGACAAGCTTAGTTTAATAGTTTGCCAGATTTTGGGGATAGCCAAAGTAGTCATTGACCACAGACTTTCAATGAATTGAATACATCCATACACATTAATGTATTTTAAAGTCATTTGGCTGACCCTGTAAATAAATTCCCAGTCGATTGCAGTAAAAAAAAACAGAGATCATCCTAGGATGAAAAAGGGGCAGGGTGCTAGTCCTTAAAAAAGGGCAATATAAGCTTTCAAGGGCACGTCAGAATATAAGAGGCACTATATGAATATATATATATATATATATATATATATATACTCAAGAACGTATTTAGGGGGGTCCAGGACACCCCCCCCCCCCCGAAATTTTCATTTTTGTTACTAAAATGAAAATGATAGTCTTTTTGTGAAAAATTCAACCTTTTTTACCGTTTGGACCCCCGCTCCCCTCCAAACTGTTTTCTGGATACGTGCCTGTATATACTAAGCGAATATTGCCATTTACTTTTTTAGAAAAAAGGTCCGCCAACAATACAATGCTTTTTCATATTAAATCTGCAATTTATCGTATCTAAAGGTGTGTTTTTTTTTTTTTTTTGAGGGGGGGGGGTGAGGAGTCTACATATAAAATAATTGGCACTTAAAATTTTTCATGCATAGCTATATAGGCATAAAAAAATGGTTAACTTACAAGAGGAGGTGATTAGAATAGTGTTGACTCTAGAAAAAAGGGTCGACAGGGGGGAAATTTCAAAAAGGGCACCCTGTTCTTAAAAAAGGCACTTTGGGGTTCCACGAGAATGTACAGGTAGCTAACATATATAGACACTGGTTTGAAACTATCTGATCCCCGAAACTTTAACATGTAGAGTTGTAATATGTGTTCTGACTACAATGCATAGTTAGATTTTTTCCAATTTGTCTTAGTTTTTTCCCCTGATCTTTTGGAGAAAATATCCTGTAGAAGTAAGTGTAAGCGAAATAGGAAAAAGGATTTGTTGATAATATTTTGCTCTAAGCATGACATAAATATGTGAATTAAATCTGTAGATAACTAGAAGTTTTTGATTAAAAAAAAAAGAAGTTTTAATAAAAGTAATTTCGAATTTTCTGCTTTTTTTTTTTTTTTTTTTGCTCGAAATTACATAACTTACATGTTTATTATTTATAAGAATAGTACATTTATTGAAGAAGGTTTCAGAAATTTTTAGCCAGACAAGATTTGTTAGGCAGTAGGGGAAGGCAGAGGGACTGCTAATTTATGTTCATCAATTTTATGACACTATCACTACTGGACCACAATTACTGGATCACATTCATATAGGATGTTTTACCTATATTGGTACAAACTTTTAAACAGAAAAGGACTGTCAGTGTAAGTGGATTAGGATAGATGTGTTCAGCATATAATAAAATTTATAAATATAAATCAGAATTTAAATTCTTTTGTTCACAATAATTATTGAATGAGTACCAAGTAAAGATTTTCAAAGTTAACCTTATTACTATTAGACATTTAAAATTGGATCAAACAATTTAACTCATCCATCAATTGATAACTGTAGAAATTGGGAAAATTGAATTCTGAACACAGAAGATTGCTAGAATAAATGACATTCATGCAAATTTTGTATTGCATCCAATGGTTGGAATGTACACCATATGAAATCAAATTACTGAAATATATTTGTTCTTCTCTTTCACTTCTAATTTAATGTTTGCTCATTCAGGAAAAGTGAATATAAGTTTTTTAAAAAGCACTATTCTTTAAAATAAATATTAATAATTACTACATGTAAGTTTTTTAGCAGGTATAAAATAAATATTTTTTTATTGCCCAAATGTGTGAAATAAAGTTTATATTTTAAATAATTTTTTTCATAGCTTTATTTTTAATTTTTTGTAGCATACTTAAAAAGTTCTCTTTAAAAACACTAAATTTTCTTTCTTCAACCTTTTACTTTACTTAGCTTTAATACTTTTAAAATAAAAAAGTATTAAATATTTTAACTATCAAATGTTTTTAATCAGCTTAAAATAATAAAAATAATTAACATCCTGTTGTCAAAAGTACTCAAACAAATTACATATTAAAAAAACTTCCAGAATCATTTCGAATTTTTTTGTTTTTTAGTTTTTAAAAACTGAAAATAAGCTTAAATTGATGACAGTTAGTTTTATGAATGACATAACTGTTAACGGACACAATTGTGTTTTCTTAAGAGCACTTCTTTTCCCAGAACTAGCTTTTCTAATTGCTTTTCTATTGCTTTTATTTATTTATTTATTTTTTTGCTTCATTCATTAAAATGTTGAGAACTTTTTAAAAATCGGAAGATACATAATATGAATAGTTAGAATACCAAATCTTGTCAATAGTCTGATTTACTAAATTCTGCAGTTACTCCACTTTAGTACAATTAAAACTGTTGCGTAATAAAGGGAGGGGGGGTCCGCCCGGGCGGCAAGGTAAAAACAAAGATGGTTGCCGGCAGGACACCTAAAAGTAATATGGTGGAAAACTAAAAGGCCGAAATGGGAGGCAGAATGCTGAAACTTAAAAAAGAATGGGGCGGCAAACTGAAGGACCGCACCGGGAGCCAAAAACCCTGGCGCTACACTGCAATAGCAAAAGATTATTATGCTCTTAATTTGGCAAAAGCATAATGTGTTTCAATTGCTGTATTCGCAAATCGCTCGATTTTCAGACCGATTTGAGTGGATAAAGCCACGAACATGGTTGACGGATGAAGTGTTGAAGTTCCCACGTTGGGGCCCTGGCCGCGCGACTGTCGGTCTGCAGTTTTGGTCGGTTTCATCCAGATGTAAAGTCAATACACGTTAGAACTCCTTAAAAAGTCATCCAACCAAGCCCCCCCCCCCCAGCCTAGACAAGAGATATCCCTTGTCTAGGCTTGCCATAACAAACAAATCCCGCAGAATTTTCGAATCGCAAAACGTCATTTTGCTAAGGCATACTTTCTGCATCATCTGTAATTATATATGATTAGTAAATAACTGTTATACATTAAGAATAATATGTACTAAGAAAGCTGATTAAAAAGAGGAAATCGTTTAGGGGAGGAAATAAACTTGTCAGTGTGCAAAACTATTAAAAACATCGAGAAGAGCAACAGCTGGCGACGAACACTGGAATAATGATTGTTTGATAACTCGCAACTACATATTTATCAAACGTAACTACCGATATTTGAGGATTGACAAATAGAATCAGAAATATTTAGATAACTTTATAAAATTTTGAATTTCCCAACCGTATTTTCTTCCCCCAACTCCCAACTGAAATGCCCACGTAGACGTAGTTCTGCCCTGCGATCGGGCTTCTCACTTGAGTCAGCAAAAACAAAACACACTAGGGGCCTTTTCGGGTTACTCGCTCGCGCAAATGAAAACAGACAATGAAAAAGGCATTAACAGTATTTTGATCTGAAAGAATAGAATATTTGAAAAAGGCATTTTAATAAATTACACTTGTGGGAAAGATCCAATTTCATAGACTGTTTCTGTGAAAGGGCCGCTTTCATTCGAACCTATTTTTATGATAGGGTTATTGTACTCAATCGTATTTCTGTGAAGGGGCCGTTTTATTTAACGTATTTTCGTGATGGGACGCAAATGGTATGTAGGAAAAAAAAAGGAGTGATTGTTGACTAAGAATAATAATAATAATTTAAAAGGAGGGGGGCAGAAAGAAGAGAAATTGGGCAGCTGGGCACTAAAAAGACGATAAAAGAGCCGCCAGGCGCTGCGCCCTGCCAAATCAATCTAACTCAACACTCTGTGAAGGTGCTAACTAATGTCAACAAAGAGGAAAGAGTTGCTGCAACGCAATAAATGTAAACAGAGGGGAGAGGATGGCGCCATGAATGAAATCGGGGCTAGAAGAGCAGCAGGCAGGGCGCTGTTTTTGGGTGGCAAAAGGGCGGCGATTTTTTTTTGAAAGGGCAAGTAGGGCGGGATTTTTTGCTTTAAAGGGCGGGCAGGGCGCAGCGCCCTTCGAAAAACGCCTAGGATGAACACTGAAAAAAATATTGAAAACAGTTAGATATCACAATAGTTCTAAACACAAGAGTTCAGAATTCTACGGGTTAAAGTTTTAGAGTTATACAAAATATGAAATCATTTTTGCCGACAAATTTCGCAATATTTTGGCGAAACTCGCCAAGGTCGACGACATTTGGTGAGCTTTTAAGCATGGACTAAACAATGACTGACTGTCGCCAAATTTTGCAATATTTCACCAAAACTCACCAAGGACGATGAAAAATGGCGATATTTTGGACATGGACCAAATGACTGACTATCGCCAAATTTCACAATATTTTGGTGAAACTCGCCAAGGTCGACGACAGGCGGTGAGATTTTGGGCATGGACCAAACAATGACTGTCTACAGTAGTATTATATTGAAGATGTACATAGGCATTAAAGTATTAAAATTATTTTCGGTGGTCCTGTGAATAAACTTTCCTGTAGGTTGGAACCAAAAATCGAAATGCACAGCTTGATGTTACAACAATCTTATATATGAAATTTCAACATTCTATGATTAATAGTTTTTGAAATTTAAGAGTTAAATACATACACACGTACACCAAAAGTCTCCAAGACTTTTGGCATAGTTGTTGAGGGAGGCATGTGATCGTTGTTGGACCATTACCTAACTCAGTGGTTCTCAAACTTTGTATCCCACGGAACCCTTTCCTTACCGCACGCTTAGCAACGGAACCCTTGAATAAATATTACTTAAGGAGAAACTAAGAGCCTATCATTTATCACTCACTGGACAAACATAAAAACCAAACAATATAAACCAGTATAAAAATGCAGATAAAATGCTAATTAAAAGTGACTTGCAGGCACGAAATTTTTTACGAATTGATACGGTAAATGGATGAAAAATATCAATAGGATGAATGGCTTTGTTTTTGACTGTCACAAAGTTCTCCAAAATTTGGTTGTATTGACGAAAATTTTAGTTGCATATCATGTTCCGCGTCCAAATTATTCCAGTGTTTAGTTTTCATTGATGCAAGCAGAAAAATTATGTGGGAAAACTCTCACAAAAGAACATTTGTTTCGAAAGTTCACAGGTAAGGGTCTCTCCCGAGAACAGTGATCCCGATAGCCGGTTTTAGTCCAAAATATATATCTGGAACTCCCATAATCCCGCCTTCGCTAAGAGGTTAATTCTATATAGGAGATTGGTGAAAAATTAGGTTAGAATATCAATTTATGGATTTTCTTTAAAATTTCGATGATGTTTTAAAGTTTCTCGCGGAACCCCTGAAGGGTCGATGCGGAACCCTAAGGTTCTGTGGAACACACTTTGAGAAACACTGACCTAACTTATATGGTAGGACGGTATTCTGCTTGAAATGGATGAATGTCCCTAAAATTACCATTGACTGTAATGTATTGGAAATCTTTTGAGTGTTCCTGTAGCAGAACTATAAATGATAAAGACACTTTTTTTAATGAAGAAATTTATTTATTTGCCAGGAGAGGACAGCTCGCTTCATTCAATGTGTCGCTTATGTCATTCGCGTGTACGCTTCATTCAATGTGTTAGCTACCTATACGTCCTTCCCGGAATTTCCCACCACAATTTGGAACCTCATCAGAAGGTGGGGGACTTCTCAATATTGGCACCCCTCGGAAACTGCTAGTGACCGCCAAGAGGACTTTCGGAACCACGGATTTAATGTGCACGTACACCGCATGCACACGGTGGTCTTTAGTGGTACACCGGTATCGAACCCGCAACCTTTCGGTTACGAGTCCAATGTCTTAACCACTGGGCTACTACGGCCCTTAATGAAGAAATTCATTTTGTAAATCTTAACAGCATGCATCACTTCTGAGTCATTTAAAATAGCCCAATACCTCTAAAATACGCTTTAATGAATTTCGGCCTATAAAGTGTAATGTATTTAGAATCTCTTGGGCGGCCCTGTAGATAAACTATCCAGTTAAATGAAACCGAAAGGGGAGGTGCACAACTATATATTACAACAATTCTAAATATAAAGTTTCGACATTCTATGCCTAATAGTTTATGAGATCTGCAAGTTCAATGAATTTTGGCCCGTAGAAGGTAATTTATTACTTGTCTTGGTTCCGATAAAACAGGAAAAATCGTTATTCTAGACAAAAAGGATTATGTAACTAAAATGCTGGAAACAATTAATAAACTTGACATTAACGTTTTGAATAAAGATCCACCAAACTTAACAATAGTCTTAAATAGAGATGTAACGAATAGTGATTTGTCCGAATACCGAATATTCGGCCAGTGGCTTAGGCCGAATACCGAATATTCGGCCAATAGTTTAGGCCGAATATTAAATTTTTAAAAATTTCATTTTACTTGTAAATAAAATATGGCTTTTGTATTTGTAATTAAATACTAAGTAAAGGCTAATTAAAATTCATTTTATATTATTTGTAAGTACTTAAAAACACACAACAATATATTATCTGTAAAACTAAAAAGTCTTACTCATGAAAAGATTATCTTTACCAGTAGTATATATCAGTTTCCATTTCGGGGGGAGAGAGACCAGGTATTTTAAACTTTATTGTTAGAATTAATATAGATGTTTTGAAATAGCTGCTTTTTAATAGTTGCTTTACATTTTTGGAGGGGACCCTGGCCCTCTTACCCCCCCCCCCCATATACGGCCCTGTATTTTACAAAGTTAAATAAATACTAATAGCAGTATAGTTATATTTAGAGATTTTCATAATTTAATAAAAATGCTATGGTAAACGCGATTAGTTTGATTACTATATGCTTAATTTAATCATGCTTAGGGTTTTACAGCCTCTGGGCAAAACATATTTAGCAGCTTTTCAAAATTATGTTTGCAATTGAAGATCATTAAGATTCTCCTTACCCCCACCCCATAAAGAAAAGGAGAAAACCAAGCCATGTAGTGTCACCAAGCAGAAAAGTCTGCATTTCTGTAATATTATTACATACATTAGATTATGCTTCACTCATCTTAAAATTCAATGACTTAGACTATTTTATAATATGAAATTAACATATTGAAGTATAACTAAGCAATATTATTTATAAATGCATTTAAAAAAACACGTTAAAAAATATTTTTTCCTTTTTTCCCGAAATTATTCAGCTGAATATGTAGCAATATTCAGCCACAACTATTCGGCCGAATACCTGTTCAATATTCGGCTTACCGAATATTCGGCCTACTGAATATTCGGCCAACCGAATATTCGGCAAAACAGCCGAATACCGAATAGTGGCCGAATATTCGTTACATCCCTAGTCTTAAAGACATTATAAACAAAGGAAGCTGGCCCGATAATAAACCATCACAATTAATTAATCCTACTGTTGTTGCCCCATGTATTTTTGGCAAATTTAAAGACCACAACCCCCCCCATCCCTCCGCCCAATAGTTAGTAAATGCGAAGACCCCACCTACCTTCTCGAAAAATATCTAAAGACCATATATTACAACAACTTATACCAAACTCAAACTCATCCCTTAACTCCACTAATGACTTTTTAAAGCAGTTAAATAGTATTCTGTTCTCAGATTCCGATTCAATGGTCAGTTTCGATGCAACTAATTTTTACCCCTTAATAGACACCTCAGAAATGTTTAATACAATAGGCAATGAAATAGAGAACTCCTTCAATAAAGATATAACCATAACGCTTAAAAATGCTTTATCCCTCATCCTCAATAACCCTTATTTTCAGTTTAATAGTAAGTTTTATAAGCAAAATAAAGGTGTGCCTATGGGCTCCCCGATCTCCGGGATCATCGCAGAGTGGAAGATGAGAAGTTTAGAAACAATAATCATAAAGACCTTTCACCTCCACATTAAATACTGGTTTTGCTATGTAGATGACATCTTCACAATAGTGGATAACAATAGCCTTGGTAATATTCTCAATGAAATAAGCTCTTTAGATAAAAATATACAATTTACTATGGAAATTGAACAACACAATAGCTTAAACTTTCTCGATGTCAAAATAATAAGAACCACCCCAAACAATATTGAAACTACAGTCTATCAAAAACCTACCAATTACAATAAAATAGTCTACTTCTCATCTAAAACTACCTTTAACTATAAAATCTCAATACTCTGTTCTCATGTTAATAGAGCCCTTGAAATTTGTTCCAACCATAAACTTCTCAAAGAACTACAATTTATTCAACAACTTTCCCAAGAAGCTAATTACCCCAAAAATATTGTTTCCCGCTTAATTAAGAAAGGAAAAAGAAATTGAGCCTCATTGGCAATGCTCAGAAAGAAAAACCTACGTTCTCTCATCCTATCCCCTACTGTTGCAGTCTTGCCGTGAAATTTACTAACCTTGCACATAAAATGAATATCAGAATCCCCATAAAACCTAATCATAATATCTTTGAAAGAATACTTTCCGATAAAGACAAAATTAATCCTTTAGAAACAGCTGGTGTTTATAAAATAAACTTTACTCATAAGGACTCCAACCTTCCCAGCCACTACATTGGTGTCACAAAAAGAAAAATTAAAGAGAGAATTAAGGAGCACATTAGTGATATTAAATATAATAGACAAAGTACTGCCCTCTCCCGCCTTGCTTTAAAAGAAAATATTGATATTGATTTCACCAACGTTAAAAAAATAGCCAACTACAACAACCATAATTACAGTTTAAAACGGGAAGCTTTAGAAATACTAACTCAAGGGGCACCGTCAACGATACAACGCATGCGCAGATTGATGGAGCATGGTCCGATGTGCTGAGACTGGGAGCGAGCTCACCAGTTCTGAAGATGGCAGTGGAGTAGTGCTGCCGAAAGCACTAATGGGTTGTGTTTTTAACCTTTTAACGGAGTTTTAATGGATTCTATTTATGTTTTTAACTGACTAAGGTACCTCCGTATATGAACTTAATTAAATGAGCATAATGTATTTCGAATCTTTTGGGCAGTCCTGTACATAAACTATTTATTCAATGAGACCAAAAAGGGAGGTGCAGAACTAGATGTTAGAACAATCGTAAATATGAAGTTTCAACATTATACGACCAATTGTTTTTGAGATATGCAAGTTTAATGAATTTTGGCCCATAGAGCGTAATGTATTTCTAATCTTTTGAGCGGTCCTGTACATCGAATGGATAGTTTATGTACAATCAATGTACATAAACTATCCATTCGATTGGGACCAAGAGGGGAGGTGCACAACTAGATGTTAGAACAATCCTAAATATAAAATTTCAACATTCTACGACCAATAGTTTTTGAGATATGCGAGTTACATACAGTCTATACGTACGTATGAGTCTGTATGTCACGGAAAACTGGCCGAAATAGACTCGCTGCTGGTCAAAATGAGTTGCAGACGGGTTTATACAATCATGCATGCTAGCTTACGATAAGATGCAAAAAAAAAAAAATCTTAAAAGTAAATTTAGAAGTAGTCAAAATTGATTTTTTCATCAAAATTTGCCCCTCAAACTTTTTTGGGATCACATTACTTCTTTATACTCCGTACAAGGAAGTAGAAAGGAACTTTTACTAAATACTAGTATGAAATTTCATAAAAATAAGTGTTGAAAATCTCAAAATTGAGTATAGAAATTCACAAAAATGGGACCCTGGAAAAAATTCCTAGATCAACCTCCGTAAAGTTATCTTATATATTTATTATAAAAACACAATTATAAAACTATTATTATATACTCAATTTTTTTTTTCTCCCCCCCAAGAGGTTTTTCTCCCCAAAAATGTAATTCTGATTCTTTTTTGTGAAGTTCAAATTTAAGTTAATTTGCAATTGCAAAAAATGGGAAGAAATGTTAGAAAACTAAATTTGATTTAATTTTTGAAAATAACTTAATGCTTTAATTTCCCAAATAATTTTATCTCAATTGAGATGTGTTATATGATTTTTCAGTTTTTTTCCCCTTCCAATTTAAAGATTTTAGGATTTTACTATAAGAAGTTTAGATTTGATCTTAGACACATTTAGTAATCGAACTTAGAATAATTAATCTTTGCTTTAACAAATCACAAAAGCCTATGTATAGGTTTTCTTCATATAGTACCATTTAAAATATATGAATTGTAGATGGGTTTTGGTTGATATTTAACTTCTGATGAAGAGAACCACTGTATCTGAAAACTTACATTATTTATAATTTAATAAAAAGTTATTTTCATGCATTTTTTATCTTTGCAGTTCTGAAAATCAAAGCCCTGAAGCTTTATTTCCACAAATGCGACTGGAAGACAGCTCTCGTACTCCATATATCCCTCAGGTGAAAATACTGAAACGTCCAAATGATGCCAAAAATGTTGGAATTGTTAGTGATCGATCTCCTAGTAGGCAGCCAGTAAAAACACTGATGCAAAGAAAAGCGGAATATGCTGAAGCTCGGCTCAGGATATTGGGTTCTGCTCACAGTGAAGAAGAAGAGCAAAGTGTTAGGTGATTGAGATTGTTGTGTTTTCATGTTAGATTTTATGCTAGAACAAGGGTGAATGCAATTCACTTTTTTCCCCAAGAGTCACCAATTTCAACATTGGTTTATTTTTGTCACTATTTTTAACATTTGGTGACTATTGCCACTTTTTTGCACTTGAGTCGTAAAATTTAAAACAATTCAGCAATTTAATGTAGTGTGCAGACAAAAAATTCAAATTTGATAAAATTTTCACAAAATTTCAAATTCTATAGAAAATCATTCTAAAAATTGACGCATACCTTTTGAATTGAGTGTCAACCTATTATTATATTGAATATCGTTTCATTAGTTTCTGCAGTTTTTAATTGATGCTTGAACAAAAATATACTCATTTTGAAAAAATTTGCTGTTTTATGTTGATTGACCACCTTTTATTATACCATTTGATTTCAATTGCTTTAGTAGGTAGTTCATGATACACAAACAAAAATTTACACATTTTATTAAATTTCATCAATCTTTCAAAACTTTAAAAAAAAAGTCTCTTTTTGATCACCTATCTTTTATCTAAATTTCATTTCATTGACTTCAGTCATTATGTGATGTTAGAACAAAAATTTACACATTTTGATAAAAAATTGCATGGAACCTCAATATTTTTCAAATCTGATTTTGGGGCAATGTTTTATGCTCCAAGTCTAGCTCATCATGAAGCTTAAAATCAATTGAAAAATTTGTACTGAACAGACATGAAAGCAAGTTAATTAAAAGAACATAATTAATGCCTTAACCTGCACTATGTAATTAAACTTGTAATAATAGTTATGCCAGTAAGTAAGAAAATTGAAACGTAATTAAATCAATAGAAGTTTGATTATTTTTTTGTAAAACCAGAAACTTCTATCTTACTAAAAATTACCCAGCAGTGTCTGTGCTCGAGTTTAGGGTACATTGCTAAAATGCAAATTTACTCTGTATTGTTTTAATTTTCTGAATCTGCTCAACTTAAATTAGTAAACCTTAACAATGTTTATTTCAGTGACTAAATAGTATAATCCATATTCATTGATACTTGTTATTAAACCTCCAGCACTTTTATCAACGATACTGCTGTATAAAGCTATCAAAACTAGTTTGATTTATATTAAAGTTATCTTGTAGAATGCATTTATATTGCTTGTGAAAATGTAATAAATTGAAAAAAAAAATTAGAAATTTTCAGTTGTTCAATTTTTTGTTGAAAAGTTTCAATGCAAAGCTTGCTCTTATTTAATATTCTTGTTTTAGTCACTGAAGTAATTTCTTATTTTCTTTTTCAGCAGTATGAGTCCAGTTTCTCTTGCTGCTGTTGACAGAAAAAATGAAGCCGAAGTAGTTGTGTTACGCTTACCTCGTGGACCAGATGGTACAAAGGGCTTTAGTCAACTTCGGTAGCATTAGGTGAATAAATTTAGGATTTTCAAAAGGACTATGTTATTCTACTGAGATTGTTTTGCTGGTATGTAAACATATGGACTGAAATTCCAGCTCTACATATATCTTAAAATGAACAGTTTAGATGGATGTTTACATCTGTTTTCGGAAGTTACATAAATTTATCTAATTCACATTGCCTTTTTTTCTCAATTAGTTAGATTCATATTTCAGAATATGCTTTTTAATGTGTTTATCTTATGTTGTACATACTAAAAAATAAGAGATAGCTGAAAGTAGCATTTTTTTATGGTCATGTCTCTCATGCAATCATCTTAGAAAATATTTTTATCATGCATTGTAATAGGTCACTTACATTTTATAATAGATGCTAACTTCACATTTTAAATATAATTTATAACTACAAAAAAAAAAAAAAAGTGTATATTTTCATATAATGTTTGTTGTCTTAATTTGTAAGATCAACTTCCATTTATATAAATAAAATGTGATAATTTTTTGTAGCATTTCTTAGTGTTTAATTTTTAAACATTAAATTTCTTTTTCTTTTTTTTTTTTTTTTTTTTTTTTTGCTTTAAGAAAAAAATACATAAAGTATCAGTTTTCAATATTTCTTTGGTTGTAGTAACATACAATCATCCTCTTTTTTTAGATTTTAAAATATTGCAACTTTTTAAGTGTAATAGGCCTTTTAGCTATTAATCTAAAATCTGCCTTTTTTTTTTAAGTAGCTAACATGTCAGGTATAATTTATCTTTTTTTTTTTTCTTTTAATTATGTATGTGCTTATCAGTACAATGCTGAAAATTACACATTTGGAATATTGGCTGTGCTGGAGTATGATATGAAAATTTCTAGCTATACCTGTTTGAAATTTTTTTTTTTTTTTTCCAGTATTGATAAAGGCAACGATTCTCAACCTGTCCCCCCCCCCCCACACACACACACATGTTTTTCAATTTTTCAGCATACATTCAGTTTTTTAATCTAATAATGAACATTTTAAGCGAAAATGGATATATTTTCTAGTAAAAATGAGAATAAATAATGCTATCACTACTTGCTCTTTGGTTTTTCTCGTGCCCCCCCCATGCAAACGCTCTGCACCCCCCTTGGGGGTCGCGTCCCACAGGTTGAGAAACGCTGGATTAAAGAAATTGAATAACATTACTTTTTACTTTGCAATACTATTATTATTTCTTGTGAAAATTAGGTTGAGAAAAGCTGGATTAAAGAAATTGAATAACATTACTTTTTACTTTGCAATATTATTATTATTATTATTTCTTGTGAAAATGTGAAATTAAGTAATATAGTAACAAAACTTAAACTAACAAACCTGGAATTTGCCTTTGAAATACTATCAAGAATCAAAATATTAGAAACTAATATTTCTTATGTGCACAGTTATTGATTACTGTTTTTATTCAGATAAAAATTGCAGTCTGATTAGCAATGTCTTCCGTATTGAATTTTTCAATAATTTGCTTATTATTAAGTGGCATTTGCTTTTTTAAATGAATTTGGTTTTGTTTTGCTTTATTGTAAATGAATTTGGTTTGTCCTCAAATTTATGAAGCTTGCTTTTCTGAAGTTGTAAATGTCTAGATTGGAGGAAATTTCTCTGCTCATGGTATCTCCAATTATTAATGTTTTGTCAAAATTTCATCCATATTCTGCTATTGATGCTATGATGCATAATTTGTGTTGTCAGTAACTGATATTTTTGAACAAGAAAATTGATACTGGTTGCCAAAATGGCGGAAACCCTGAAATAATTTGATTAGAAATGTTAAAGAAAATTGACCCCAAACCTAGAAAAATCTTAAAATGTGACATGGAAAATTATTGGAAGTCCTTGTTTATAAACAATTATGTTTGCTTCTGTATATATATGGGATGCTCTGTGATGAGATAGGCATTAAAAGGGTTAATGATGATGAGTATATATAAAAGTTTTAAAATGCAATATTATAGCAACATAGTTTGGAATTTTACCAAAAATTTTGGGAACTTGGAAATGCCAGGAAATTTTGCGTCAGAAATTGAGTGGCAATCATGAAAATTTTCTAACTGTTCTTGAATGATTAAAAATACTATACTGACTCATCAGATTAAGAATGCCAGTATAGTATTTTTAAATAATTCCAGTAAGTATATTAACAAATTCCATTTTATAAATGTCTAAATGGAAAAAAAAAATACATATGAACATCAACAAGTACAAAACTTTGAGTAAAATAAATTTTCTCATGGAGATTATGCTAGTAATCATCTACTCACGATCTCTTTGTGATTGCAGCTTCATAATAATTTTCCTCCTCTGCAAAGAAATAGAGTAATTAGTCTGTTACTTGCATTGTTTAAAAATCAAAGCTATTCTTATGAATTTTGCCTAATTGAATTTCCATGTATATATGTATGCTTCACCTTGTTAAACAGCACTACTGTTATTTTATTGAATTCATTTTTGGAATTAAGATTTTATATTTATTAAAGGAAGAGGGATTAATGTTTAATTAATTACTATACGAACTCATCAGTTTTTAATCTGCCTGAGAGTTGTATAATCTTGTGCTTATTTTCAGAAACAACTAATGAAGTAGACCTTAATTTACAAGTTTTTAAGGGATGATTTTTACATTAAATCATTTGTTTTCTTTGCAAGTCTGTTGTCCCAAATAAATAGTTTAAGGCATGGGATTGATGTAAAAATAAAAAAAAAAAACTATGTACAATTTTCAATACATAGAGAGAAAGGAAAAAAAAAGTGGCCTGTGCAAAAATGTAAAAATTACTAAACACAGAAAGTGCACAGTTCTGAATTTTTTTTTTGCAGCATTGTAAGTCATATATTATCCGTAAATCAAAGGCCTATATATTTTTTAAGTATCAAAACAGTCTTCTGTATTTTATTTATCACAAGTCTATTGTGGTATATTTTATTCAGTAGAACTGAGGTTGTCATGACATCTTATAATTTAGAAAGCTTACAAAAAGTTTTTTTCTTAAAAAATAAATAAATAAATAAATGTTCGTAATTTTTTCTTAAAAACTAAACAAACTTTTACTCATGAGATTTTTAAAGTTTTCCTATTGATTAAAGGTAGTCTGCTAGTAAAATTTTTAACTAGCATTTTTTTTTTTTTTTCTAAGTGAAAAAAAGTTTAAATTAAATATTAGTAAAAAATTAAGTGATTTTTGGAATTCTGTGCAATTTAGACTTTTAATAGCTAAACAGGGTATTGTATACTAGGTAACAGAAGTGGACAAGTTTAGGAAAACGAAAATTTTGTAAGCCAAGAGCGGGCCACAAAATTAGGTTATGAAATTAAAAAAAACATACTTTAGAATTTTTTTTCTAAAATCTTCATCACTTTTTACATCAATTTCTAAACCTATTATCATTTTTAAATTTAATTTGCTATTCCTGAAAATGTGACTTTTTCATGTTTTAATTGTCATATTTTGTTTGATTCTTTTAGGTATTATTTAAATGCAAAACTGCTGTTTTTTATGTGTAAGGAGTTAGAATTTCTTTGTATTTAACCCCTTGGGTACTGATTTATTAGAAGAAATTCTTGTTTGAAATGGATATATCATGGACAGATTAAATTTACTACCCAGATTGGAAGAAATGTACCCCTACAACTGCTACAAATCTTTTGCCATGAACAAGAATGTGCATCCTTAAATTTGTCCTAGTTTAAGTGATGAAACATATTCATCATCTGTTACTTAGGCAAAGCAAGCACATGACACAAGGTATTTGTCATATGTACTCAAGGGGTTAAGCTATGTATAATATTCACAAAAAAAGTCAGTGATAGGTCAAGAAATGATTACCCTTCTGAAATCTCCTACATATTTTTCTAAAGTAGTTCTTTAAAATTTATCACAAGAATCATAAAATGTCTGTGAATATGTCTCAATTTAATTTTTTTTTGGGGGGGGGAGGGGGAGATAGTAATCTGACCAGTGATTGGAAAACATTTTTTTTTTTTTGTGTGTGTGTGTGTGAGAATTACAACTATTCCATATCAGACGTAATTTATTACTATTAATTAGAAATGTAAATCATGTTTTTAGACTGCTTGCGTTATATGTTTTAAGATATGTATGTATACCGGGTGATTCAAAATAGATGTTAAGGCGATTATTTTTTAAACCGTATGTGATCAAAACATAATTCCAATTAGAAAAGTTCATCAAATTTAAGAGTAGCTTTCAGATATGGCATTTTTTTTACTGGGTGTTGTTATACGAAATTTAATTTTTATACGGTCCCTCCTTTCCTACTCTTTATATTTAGAAAAATGTTGCTCTTTGTCAAAGAAAATTAATAGAACAAATCCCGTGTCTCAGTGAAATAGTTATTAAGATATTGCAATCTGAAAATTTTGGCATTTGTCACCAATTACTAAGGGGATGTCTCACAAGTGAGAAAATGTAGTTACTTTTCAACTGATGTTAATTTATGTTAATTGTGACTCAATAGACACAGTTGACTCCTCAAATCCTAATTTAAATAGAATTTTCCTGTAAAGCATGTTTGGCAGTTTCTGGTGAAAGTGACCACACCAGAGTAACCTACACTATTATTTGGCCATTCTCTTTTACACTTTAAAAATCTTTCTCTAGAAGCGTGATGTAATTAGTGGATGACTCCCCTAAAAGACTACATTATCACTAATTTCATAAAGCAGTTACCGATCATTTTATGTAAAGCTGTGCCTGTTAATTCCACATGTTTGAACACATTTAATCACTTTTCTTAACAATGGGATCTTTATTTATCTTTTATCAACTCATAGTTGGTCCCCTAAAGTAAAGATTTTTTTCGCCTGAAAACTGATGTCAACATAGTAGGTAAAGTGGTGTAAGTCATTATTTTCAAAATTAATTTTCTCGCTAACTATTTCACTTGGAGACACAAGATTTGTTTTATTAATTTTCTTAAGCAAAAAGTAACATTCCTCTAAATATAATGGGTAGGAAAGGAGGGACCATATAAAAATTAAATTTCGTATTTTAATATGTATACAACCCCCAGTAAAAAAAATGCCATATTGGAAAGCTACTCTTATTTGACGAACTTTTCTAATTGGAAGTTCGTTTCGATCGCATATGGTTTAAAAATTAATCGCCTTAACATCTATTTTGAATCGCCCGGTATATATATTATATGTGTGTGTGTGTGTCTAATAATATATACAGTGAAAACTTCTATGACCGACCACCTCTGTTAAGCAACCCCCTCCTCAAATGACCACTTTTTTAATGCACCTATTTTTGACCCTATGTACTGAATGTTGAAAGGTCCTATAAAGAGACCGCACTGCCCTCTAAAAGCAACTTGTCCCTACTCCCGGTCCAAAAATTTTCTTGCATTTTTCCAGAAATAAACAGATATATTCATATCAGTTGCTCTACTGCAAATCCACAGCATGTGCAAGTACGCATACACATCACGCTCAAATCTTGTTGGTTAGAGAAGAGACATGTCTAAGAAGTGGGTATTTTTACTGTAGGAGCAGTTCGTGGATGTGATCGAGTCATACAAAAATGGAATTTTCTTGCAAGGGCTACTTTTGGTTGTGGGAAACCCAAAAAGCAAATTTTAAAGTAAATAGATTTTACTTTAGGAAATTCAGAATGCATGAAGAATATCAGGATAAATGCTCTTTTGTCAAACTTAAAAAACAAAGTAGTCAGAAAAGTGCTCTCGGAGAGAGAAAAAAGAATGAAACAATCCGAAATTTCTAAATATTTTATTAAATTTTAAAAATATGTTTGCATGATCATGTATTAGTATACAACTCATAAAAAAACAAAACAAACAATATTTTTAGCATGACTTTCTTGGCTATCAAATGCTTATACTTTGAGAGACCACCTCCCTTAATAACTGATTTTTCGCAGAACGGAGGGTGGTTACTCCTGGGAAGTTTTACTGTATATATGTTTCTTACCATGACAGTCAAAAATCTGGAGAATGTCGACTTTCACTGGTGAATGTCAACGTTCACATAGTCACTGGGTGTGTGCCAGAAAAATTTGCTGGTATGAGATTATTCAGACTTAGGTCTGATTTTCAGACTTTTTCCAAAATGTTTCCAAACAATTCAGTTTTCAATTTCCAAAAACTTTTGATTTTTTAAATTTTTAATAAGGCAAAATTGTGTATAAGTAGGATAGATTTAATATCAGTAGCAATTACAGTATTTATTGAACTTGAAATTCATAAATATTATTTTTCAAATGTTGTCTGCACATTTCTTCAGACTTTTTCCCTTTTTCTTCAATCTCATCTCCGTATTGCCTAAATATCCATCTTTCTCATTTACACCAGCTAATGTGGATATTCACCAAGCACTAATGGTGAATGTTGAATGTGTCAGAGATTTGTATTTTCTTTTCTGCATTTTAGTTGTGATATAACATCCCAAGGAGGACATAACATTTTTAGCTCTTGCTGAGAGGACTAACCAGTTATGGTGAGGAGAGGGGTTCATCACTCTATAGAGGAGTTTTCAATGCTATGGAGAATTCAATTGCTGTGGTAGATTTAAAGGGCAGATAGAGATTGGTATTTTTGGCCAGGTAGCTTCTAGCATGAGTAGAAAAAAGGATGCTTGATATTAATGAAAAAATGTACTTCAATAAATGCTAAGAATTAAGTTTTATGTTGATCCAATAAAGAACTTGGCATTTATACCGTAATACACTTTTTTTCTGTAACTTCGAGGAACCATGGAATCAAAGGGAAATAGCCTCCCCCAATAGAATAAAAATATTTTTTTTCTGTTTTGCTTTTTTTTTTTTTTGACCTCGGCTTCTCTTTTCAACCTCTGCCAAAGCATATTTGTGCTTTCCCCCTTGGTAGTCTGAATATACTAAAATATAATCAAGTATCAGGTTGTAACGACAGTTCTCCGCCAAATCTGCTTGAGTCAGCTCCTGCGGCACCCAGCAATTGAACTTGTACATGAAGTTTATGTGATGCATAGCATGGCATTAATGTCTAACTCTTTAGCTAGCTTTCAAGTCGTTAAATACTGATCTTCTTCCACAAGTTCTCACAGGTGGCTCTCATCAACATCAGTAGGCCGGCCAGAGAGCTCTGCTCTTTGAATGTCATAGACCCTGTTTTTTAACTTTCAGTACCAAACTATGATACAACAGTAGAATCTAAATTACACACATAATTCTTTGACATTCTGTAGCACTTTTTGCAACAGAACTGGAAGTAAATGATGGTTCTAATTCAGTAACGTGATAGTTCCATTTCAGACACCTTGTTCTTAATGATAACGATATTTCTTAACAGCACAGTGTTCTAAAGCAAGTACCTTTCTTTCAAATGACAAATATTGTTTGACAAAATATGAGCAAACATATCAACGTGAACTGTTTGCAGACGATATTTGTGGTGGAGGGAAACTTTCGTTACAACCTAATATTTGGTCTTTCACTCACATATTTGGTATATGTTGACAGTCATGGATGAAAGTCTATATTCTCCAATTTCAGTCCTTCACATTAACACACACACACACACACACATATTTATATATATATAATTATACTTTATGAAAGTATGATGCGAATAATGAGTTTTGTATTATGCCACAAATTATATGAAATGGAAATGTGAGTTAGGATCAATTATCTACACTACAAAACTAGGCAGGGGGGTGTGATCGCCCTCCGTGGTGGACTTTCTAAGTGGCCCTAACCCGTATTTAAGCAAAGTTTTGGAGAAAACCACAGAAAACTCTGAATGGTTAGATCAGCAGATTCTACCTGGTTTTGAATCGGGCACATTCTGTCTCCCAGCTCAAAACGCTAGCACTATACCACTGGTGGAGGCAGTTATGAGATAACCCAAACAATTACTTGGACCAATTAGTTAAATATTAATAATAAAATTTTGTTATGTAAAATTCTTAATATAAATTGTAACAGTGCAATTCGTGGACACTTTGTTGTTAACTGAAATAACACCAAAAGTAGCCTCATAACTTATGTAAAATATTTTGTATTGCAGTACTAAATTCACTACCTTTTAATTTTTTTTTATTTATAAAGTTTCATCAATGAAACATTGGTTTGTGAAATTTTAGCTCTGTTGAAAACAGGGAAGTTAGCAAAAAATTTATTACAAGACAATATGAGACATACAGTGCAAATTGAATGTAATTTTGCTGTTTAAATCATTTTTCTGACCACTGATCTTGATGATTTACTGATTGAATTTTTCTAATTAAGCTGAACTTTATGAGTTTAAAAATAGATCTTTTATCCTGTTGTTAAAAATAAATAAATATCAGTAGTGTACTGTTTACACTTTTATGGTATGCTTTTATTTTTTCTCAATTGCACTGTACGAGGCCGTTCATTACGTAAGCATATTTTTAGTCATTTTGCATCCCCCCCCCCTTGTTTGAAAAAATAAGCAAGTGTTAGACACCCTCCCTTTTGCTTATGCAAGATTTTATGACAGTTTGTTTGTTAGTACTATTTGGCAGAAAAAAAGCACTTACCAATAAATTCTGTTACTAATCCTACAAATTTATATAAATAGGCATATATAGGAGTTGTGTTATCAGACTTGGCAGAATACAAAAATTATATCATTAATTTTTAAATATATCATTAAATATAAATATATCATTATTTATTGAATATATCATTATTTATTGAATTGAACAATAAAACAGGAAAGCTATAATTTAAGTAGATTCAAATAAATCTTGATAAATTGATTACAGAAATGTTATGTTGTATGCCAATCACATTTCTCATCTAATATCTATGATCATTGGATCCTTGTTTCTATATTTTCTATTATGTTTCCACTGGAATTGTGATTTGGAATATTATCAATTTCCGGCCCTTGTTTTTCCACTTCTTCATCAGGCCATTCGACACCTTTATCACCATTTAAATTTTGTATGATGCACATCAATTCATTGGCATGCCAAGCCTTCATGTGCACTGGACGAACTTGTGATTGAGAAACACTTCGCAAGATGACCTTTCCCGACGCTTGTTGCTTTGCTATTTAATGCTTACGTAAGACTTGCTGTGACCCCCTTCCCCGCCCCCCTTGTCAGAATAAAAAAGCAGACCCCAGACACCCCTCCTCCCCCTTATTGCTTACATAATACTTGAACGGCCGCTATGTACAGGTTTTGAGCACTGATGAGCCATCATTTTTATAAGAGAAAGCTGTTAATAAGAAAAGCAGTTGTTTGCAGGCAGTTTCAGCTATTGGAGTTACTGTAAATGATGTTGAAAAAAATGTTTGGACTTGTTCACCTAGTTAAACCCTGAACATAAAGTTAATTTATTCTTTCTGTATGTATACATGATACATGCATTGTTTCTGATTATTCCACCCATATCTAGTCTTAGGAATTGTAAATATTCAATAGGACTTGTATTTAAGCTCAATATTTCAATAAAATGCATTTTTTGAAGCTTTAATTGTTCAATTTGTATTTTGAATGAATCAGTATTCATTATATTGTTTGACAAATATCCCATTTGTAATATTGCTGAGACAGCAATAATCAAAGTATTTATTATACATATATCTGTGCATATATGTACTTCAGAATATTTAGCATAACATATTTTTACATGTAATAAACTCAATATAGTTTTTTAAATTTTAAGGGTATATAGAATTTAGTTTTTTTAATATCATATTATTTTAATATTCTGTTAGGTTTTTCCTCTATACCTTGTTTTTTAACAAAATGAATTTGGGTATTTCTTTGAGAGTTCTATGCTCTCCAAATGCAATTGAGGTATCCATGAATATTGAAATTGTTTTATGTTTTAATACATTTATCATATTTATTTTATTTCTGGTATGAATTAGTATTAATTTATCAACTTTACATTTTTGAGGATTAATGCATATGTGTATTTAAAAAAGAAAAGAAAGAATACATTACTGCTGATCTTTTTAGAGGAAAATGTCTGCAGAACTTATTCATTGTAGAATTCTTTTGCAATAAATCTCATAAAAATTTTATCAAATAACAGTATGTGCAAGAATTTATTCTAATAAACTAGTACTTTTGTAAATTTTGAAACTTTATCATTTTATAGAACCCATTCAACGATATCTCAAATAGCCTGTAACCACTACTAGTTACAGTTTGTCACTTTTCTTCCATTCTTAAATTTAAGAATTAAGGGTGTGGGTGTACATTTAAAGGAAAGAATGGGTGTATTAATGAAAGCCTTAGATTATAGTGAAGAAAGAATTTTCATCTTTCTATAGTTAAGGGAAAAGAAAAAAAAAAAAACAATTAAGAGATGTGCCTTTTTGATTTCATAATGTTTAAAGCAGAGTGTCGTGAAAATTTTTCTCTTGGATCTAGAACAGGGACTCTTCAACTTATGTACACCAAGAACCCTTCCTCTTGAGGAAATTCTTTTTGCAGACCCCATTTCAAACCTAGCCATTTTATATTTTTGAAACTCTGTAACTTCTGGCTCAATAATCTCTCTACAACAATATTATAATAAAGATTGGTAAAAGTGTTAAGCGTACAATGTTGCCATCTGGTCGGTGAAAATATAGAAATATAAAAAGTCCTGAAAAAAATTTAAAAAATAATGTGAATGCTAAATAGTTCTTAACCAATATGATATGAAATAAAACCCATAAAAATCTCAGCAATTATATAAGAACCACTAAGCATAATAACTTCATTTTTTATATTAAAAATATTTTATATGCACCATGGCTTTACGTCATCTTGAACTGCTTGCAACCATTTTTCATAATTTCTCAGACCCCCAGGGTCTGCAACAACAGTTTAAGAGCCTGTGATTGTGTAGATAGGATTACCATCAGTGCCTGAAGCAGTGAGCTGGCTATTGTTTTCATGAATATTCTTAGGATTTCTACAGACCTGGGAAGTCATTGAAAATCAGGGAGATGAATCTCAGTCAGGGAAAGTCAGAAGAATTGCAAAAGGTCATGTAAAATCTATCCAGGCAAACATGCATAGTGCGAAAATTAAAAAGTAATATGCAGTACAAAAAATTTATATAGCATGAATGCAACTCGTGTTATAGCATGTATGCAACCATAATAAAAGAATGACTTTCAGAAATGTACTTATTCAAAAAATAATGAAATGTGACATACCTATTTCTATGTTGTTTTCTGCTATGTTCCAAATATATAAATATATGCATCTTCTTTATCAGTCACAATTCATTTAACTAGCTATTCAAACCTTTTAATATATTTTTTAAAATTATTACTAAATTTCAAGAGCAAATTGTTTCCATAAAGGTAACCATAAGTAAAAATTTTAAAATGCAAAAGGAAAAAAAAATTAGGAAAACATATCTAAAATATTAAATAGTAGTTGACACAATGGAAGTCAAGGAAATAAAAGCTCTGATATCTGTGCTAACTCTGTGGTCTACCTGTCAGAACATGAATAAAATAAATTTTAAAAGAAATATATCAATTTACCTGGTATTTGTTTTATTAATGATTCCTCGAGTGGTTGTAGATTAGTAACTATGAAATTTAAATCAAGTTATTCATTAGTAAACTGATTGTTCTTGTCTTTAGTATTAAGAAAATAATTATTTTCAAATTATAAATTGAAAAGAAAAAAAAAAAAAAAAAAAGGTTATCTTTTCTTTCCTTCTCTATGTACCCTTAAATGTTCTTAAAGTTGAAACATTCCTTTTCATTCAAAATATAAATTTTGTAAATAATGAAAATATTTCCCCTTATGTGCTTGTTTTGCAGTTGAAGCTTGCTGGAGTTGTGCTTTCCTTTTTCTTCTTGGATTGTTGAATAAAATCTGTGCATTGATCAAAAGTATTAACTCTTGATGTTTCTCTCTCTGTCTTTTTTTTTTTTTTTTTTTTTTTTTTTAAATTTAAGTATGGACTTCTCTTTGTGTTTATTTAAATGTTCTTTTTTTGTGTGTAACTTGTGTTTTGTTTACGTATTTTGCCTTGTTTGATACTGCTTGATTTTTTAATAGTGCTTTTATTTTATTTAAAATAAAGTAGTGGAATATAAACTTCAATTTTGTATTGCCCATTCAACTCATTTTCATCAGTAATAATATTAATAACAATATTGTTATTTATATGTGTTGTAAATGTAACTACATTTTGATGTTGGCAAGCGAAACTGCCTTTGCATTAGTTTCTGTTTTGAGTAATCCACATTTATTTATTAAAATGCAAATGCTCTTGTTTTATATTGAGATAAAGTTGGTTTATGTCATGAAAATATTTGTGTAAAACTGTATACACATTTTAAGTATTAGTAGCTATTTTTTATTTTTAAGAAACTTTCATCTAATTAAATTTCATTAAATTTTGCATAACACGCATGACTTATGATTAAAAAACTTTCATAAAACTGGTGTTTGGAAAAATTATAAATAACTTTGTATTACACAAACATAAGAATAAAAAATAATTATTCAAGGCTAATTTTTAATTGGAACAAATCAACAAAACCAATGCAAGTCCAGGGCAAATGAGAATCGTGGATAATTAAGAAGAATATAAATAATTTTCTAGGCTCTTGATCTAAAAATGTCACTTTTTTGTCTGACATAACTTGTTACTGATCAGGAAAAGAAGCAAAAACCTGAAATAGCCATGGAATTTTATTTTCACTGGAAAAAGTCGGGCAGTATTGCAAATTTTTGCTCAAAACTTGTAGCAAGAATGTAAACAATCTGAAATTAGAAATAATTTGCCTTTCATCGTAATGCAAGGGATTACTGATATGAAATTTCTAAATTGTATGTACATCAGCAATGTGATCTAAAATTCTGAAAAGGTTAGGTAATTTAGTTTCAGAAATTGAATTGCAAGCCTGTCCAAGCAATGGAATAAATTGATTAGTTCTGAATTAGTGCGAAATGCTAATGAAACACATGTAATGTGCCCTTTTATCGTAGGCAGAGCCTGAATGTTTTGCTACTGTACAGATGATTAGGCCCATAGAGAGGGAAATGATTTGAATGATTCCCCCCCCCCCCCAATTTTCCAGTAATATATTGGTAGATGACTATTTATTTAGGGTGCGCAAAAAGTAATAATTTAAGAAACAGATTAATGTAACGCTTGTAATGTGCCCTTTTATCTCGGACAAAACCTCAATGTTTTGCTACTGTACATATGATTAAGACCATAGAGAGGGGGGTGATTTGAATGATATTTCCCCCCCCTTCCTATCCAGTAATATATTGATAGATGACTATTTATTTAGGATACTCAAAAAGTAATAATTTAAGAAACAGATTCACCCCTCTCCTCCAAAGGCTTGCAAATTATGTATGTATATATTCTAAGTATTTATCCATGATAAGATAAAAAATTAATTAAAAGGCAAGAAGAATGTTGCCATTCTGAGACGTAATGCAATTAAAAGCAGGGTGACTGTGTATTAACAATTAGAGGCTAGATGTTATTTTCAGTGTGGAATAAATTGATCAAAGGTTATTGGTAAATGGAAAAGTAAAACTACCAAGAACAGTATTAAGAAAAACTATGTGTGTAATATGAAGTTATTTATAGTTCATAAAGCATGATGTACAGTTAAAAATATGAACTGACCACTGATGTCTTCCTTCTTAATCTTGTTTCATAGTGAAATACTATTTTTTTTTTTTTAAATTAGTAACAATTTTTATGTTAGTGTTTTTAAAATTAGTGATGTCATCAGCTGACATTGTGATAGTATGTTTTTGTTTGTAAGAATTAATTTTTTTTGCTATGAATGTATTTGAATACAACCTTTTTGTGTAATATATGTGGTAAGCCTCTATCGCTATAGTTATTGTGTCTGTGTAAGTTTGTTCATTTGTTGTTAATTTATTGAGTTTTCATTTTTATTTTTTAATTTATTAAGTTTAGGTTACATTGTTTATTTATCCTTCAAGTTATTTGCTTGTGCCTAAAGATTACAAATATTCTTGGATGCTAAAGCCTAAAGCATCTCAGATGAAAGGTCAATCACAAATTTTTATGATGAGAGAAGTTTTGTAAATAAGAGATTGAGTTTTATGCACTCATATTTTTTCTACAGTATATTGTCAGTCAAAACTTGAATACACATTTTACGAAAAAATGAAAGAAATATTTATCATTCAATTTATTGATAAAATAAGTTTCTCAAACAGTAGCTCATATAGTTTGTACTTTTATTTATTTATTTTTTCTAAGCAAAGTTGCCTGTGAGCAAGTCAAGTAGTTTTCAAACTTTTAATTCCTTGATTTAAGTACTTATTTTATTTTAGTATTTGTAGTTTGTACTTAATCTAACAGTGAACAATATTTGAATAAGTGCATTCAGGTAATATAAGGTTGTGTCTTGCATGAGAAAGAGGTATTTTAATAGCTTTATTTATCTTAATTCTTAAAACAAGTAGCATGTGTTTAATTTGATATTTTTCTTTCCCCCTTTTAAGCTTTGCAGTTGTAAGTGATTATTTTGTTTTCATGGTATGAAGATCACCCATTTAAAGATAAATAATTCTACTTAAGACTTCTGTCTCTTCGCCCTTTTTCTTAAAGATAAGTATGTTGCAACATTAGGGGAGGGGGGAAAATGTCTGATAAATGGCTTAATGATTTTGTGCATGTTGTGGCAGCAAGTTCAGTCTTCCATAATGGCTGACTCTGAGATAGATAAAAAGTTTTATGCTAATGTGAATACTGGCTGAAATCTCATTTTGCTGATACTCTACTCCTAAATAATGGAGATTTTAAAAAAATTAAATGAACACTATTACACTTGGAACTCTTTTGAATATGAATACTCTGTAGAGTTGGAAATGAAAATATGTTTATGTGAAGGATTTCGTGGAGTTCAGTATTTGATATAAGTACAATAAAAATTGGAAAAACTGTTATGCAATTTCAATTCTTTGTTTCTTTAGTCTGTCCTAATCAGATGATATATTTTTTGCTGTAAAAGATCTCTCTTTCTGCCTCTCTCTCTTAAACATTTTAATATTTAAAAGTACTATATGCTTATTATATAGGTAAGCATTTGCTTCATGTTCTGTTAAATATTTACAATTTTACTTGCTTAAAATTTGTTTATTGAGTTTTTACTACATTTTTTTAAAGAGTACTATCAATTTATTATGGGGATATTTTTGCAAGGCTTTATTAAAACCTTAGTCATTAAAAATAGATTCATTTTTAATGACTAAGGTTTCAAACCTCATAGTTTCATCATTGCATACGATTACAAAAATCATATGCAATTACAAAATCATGTGCAAAGGGATAAAATTCTTCAGCTCTTTAGCTGATTTCAGCTTTTTGTGAATAAAGAGGAATTCACTTTTTTCTGTGAATTCCTGATTGTAGTTATTAGTTAACTGTGTGATATTTTTATTTTTTAGCATGTTCCAATGTTTTCCTTCTTAAAACTTCTTTCACATTAATTATATACAAAAATCACATGTACAAATTTTTTGCTCTTGTATGATTTCAGCTTTTTTGCTCTTTTGTCGATTTCATCCCTGTATGCAACGATAAAACTTCTTTCATAATTTGTTATTTTCATTACATGACTGTTCACTTTTGACAATTTAGTATTTATGCCATGGATTTCCATAGTTTTTCTTAAGTTTTCTTTAGTTTTAAATTAGATTCAACATAGAAATATAACGAGTTACACATTTAAAATGATTTTGCTCACTTTTGCCTGTAAAGTTATGCCTCTTGAAATAAATGTGTAGTTGCCTGTTTGAGAAACTTGTATATCTTTTTTGTTAGATTGAAATTACGGTTTGTAAGATACATGAAAATTATTTACTGGGATGAGTCTAGTCTTGCAGATTTACTTTCAGACTTAACAACTGCTTCCATTTTATCTAAATTGTTTTAATCAAATGTTTAATCTTTGATATTCTTAATATGCTAAATTTGCTGTCCAAAGAAATACAGATGTTGAAATTATCAGAGATTACCAATGAAGTTTTTAAATATGTACAAAACTTGCTTGTGAGTATATTTGTGAAAATAAATTTTTATATGAGCATCTTGCTTTACTTTAATGCCAGAAAATTTCATGCAGTTCATTCAGGGTCAGGGAAGAACAAAAAAAAAAAAAACCCTACCACCTCAAATTTATAGTAATTTAAAATAGAAATATTGAATATAATTTCATCAACATTTATAGCAGGTTTTGTGAGTATAGTTGTATTTTTAAATCTTTCTGACCCCAATTTCAAGTAAACTTACATGAGAATTTAAGCATATTTTACATCAAATTTTGGTTTTTAATAGAAGTTTATAATAATCACTATGGGCACGATTTACTCTTCTTTTCAAACAGCTCCAGACACTTTCTTGCATTAATTAGGTTTAAAATAGTCATAATGAATTGGGGTTCAAGTACTGAGTAAATAAAACAAGATTATTGAGAAATTAATGTACTTGATTTTTATATGTACAAGAGTGAAACATTTCTCAAGGAACCCCACAACTCAAAGTTCCTTAGAAAAATATATTTTTTGAAAATTTCTTATATTTTACTAAAATAGCTAAAATTCATATTAAAATTATAACTGTCTGATGTATAATTTTAAGACCATAATAAGCATTATGATTTAGTTTAGACTGATTTATGTAATTCAAGGCAAATTTTGCATGTTATTTGTCTAACTCCCCCTCTTCCCTGCAAGTAGAAAACTGAGGGTGGAAAAAATTGCTATATAGATAGCTGGTGCGCATGCGGTGGGAATACATAGACGGCTGGTGTACCAAAAAAATAGGGGCAAAATAATGCGAGTACGTGGGTGTGTAAGAGGGTAAACCTGATTTTCTTTTTTTTTTTTTTTTTTTTTTTTTAGCACTTGGGTGCTATTTCTTTCAAGCATTGGAGTTTTGTTTATGCAGCATGCCGTGGTCACTTTTCCCGTTTAATCTGTGTTTTCTGCAGAGTGATTTGCTATTGCTAATGGAAACGTGGACTATTCCTTCAGATGATTTTCAAATACCAGGATTCACTTTGGTCAAACAGAAAGACAGTGGTTTCCAAAACAGAAAACCATCTCGATTTAATTATTTTTATAAAGGAAAACTTAATGAAACACTTTACACTTACCAGGGTGGCCACGCGTCTTTGAAAACCTGGAATGTCCTTGAATTTACAAATAAAAAGTTCAAGGCCTGGAATGTGCTTAAATTTTGAATGGATATCTGGAATGTCCTTAAATTTTAAAAGGAAGTCTGGAATATCCTTAAATTTTACCATCCAATTGCTGAATTTTTGTTGTGTTATCGGTTATTCCCAGCCCCTACGATAATGAAACTACGTACATGGAACCGCTATGTACAAACACGAAACTCATGCTGGCTGGCACTGAGCAAGATGATGTATGCTCGTGATGCTCTTTTCCTCTTAAGCAATTGAAATTTGTGGCCGGTGCACAACCAATGAATTCTTGAACGCACCTGAGTATTGCAATCACGGATGCTGTGTGTGCATGCCTTGCTGTAATATGCATTTTTATTGATCTCATTTGTAGTCCTTGAAAATATTGATTATTATTTGAATTTCCATAATGAGCCATAAGTGCCATTTTAACGATCTTTGGTTACAAGATCCAGATCCTTTTACACTTGGATTGGAAAAGTTACCGGTGATAGTCACATGGCAAGATGTTTGATATGCTCAACAAACAAAATATGGAGTTTGCCAAATTGAAAATATTTGCTTAAAATGGTACTTGCTCCAATTTACATTGTCTCTCAACAATTATGAAATAGCATTAAGTGCTTTTGAGGAATTTTCAATATATGTGTGTTCATGAAACCATGAGATTAAATTAGGTTATAAGAAAATAGAAATAATGACAAAAGAATCTCGAAAATATGTATGCTCATTGTGTCCTTGAATGGCCTTGAATTTTTTCTGTGAGAAAGAGTGGCCACCCTGACTTGCCTACACGAGCCAGATCAATGGTGTTCAAATGGTCATTGCGTATATTCAAGGTAAAGTGAGATTTGCAGTTACATACACTAGTTCTCGAATTTCTTATGAAGATAAATTAGATGCTATATTCGAAACGTTGCTGAAGGAGGATGATTGTAAGATTGTTTTAGTAAGAGATTTTAACATAGAATTAAATTCCGATCAAGGATCCAATTTCATAACTGAAATGGATACTTTAGATTTTCCAGTATGCACTAATCCAAAGCATTTCACCACTGGGGGCCAAACAACAATGGATGCAATTTTCAGCAACAAAATTATGCGAATAAGAGTCTATACAAACAGTTACAGTTATCATTTTCCTCAGTATGGCAGAATTGATTGAATAGATTAAAAAGACAAACTGAAATTCTTCCATAAAATCGTGAAGAATTTCAGATTTTTTTTTCTCTTTTTTCTTCTTTCTTTCTTTTTACAAAATTGGGCTATGTTACTGGATTTTAACGTCATTATTGATTAAATGACCTTCAGCGGTGAACTTTTGCCATGTTGTACTCCTTTGTTTATGTATTGGATTTCCTTATATCACTTTTCAATGGATCGTTACTTGTTGATTTTGAAATTCGGAGGGGTAAGACCCCTATACTTTTAGAAGTGAGGGGAGAAATTGTTCACCGGACAAGTCGCTTATGAATGCACACAAGCATAATACTGTATTTATTCATGCACACAGATGGGGAAAAAGGGGGCTGTCAAAAATTTTAGTGAACTGGAAAAATCTTACTTAATAGAAGTATTGCTTCATCTCTATTTCATTCCTAGTATTTCTTTTACACAACAGTGCTTGTAACATTATTTTCAATACTAATTAGCGATTCTCATTGTCACTCATAATTATGGAAATTCAAATAATAATCAATATTTTGTTCTCATAATACTCCTAGTCAGTGGCGTAGTCAAGGGTGGGATAGGGGGTCACAACCCCCATGAGGAATTTTTTGCCATTCAAAATGTATATTTTTCACCCCCTTATCACACACGTATACATTATACATATATGGGAGTTGCAGAAGCTGTAACACCTCCCTCCCTCCCACATTAAAAATTTCTGGCTATGCCACTCCTCCTAGTCATCGCTGGAATGGTGTCTGTTAGACATCATATAATGAACGACATTGAAGCATGTAGCATTGGGGTTGATTCATTTGGTTAGCAATCGGGAATGTCCTTTGCCTGTCAAATTTATGTTGTGCATTATATTTGAGATTTAAAAAAAAATCGCTTTTTTTTCTTGTTAAGCACAGAGTGTGCATAATAAACAAATAAATACAGTGATTTATATATATAGCAGACATTTATTTTCTTTTTTTTTTTTTCTTCTTTCAGAAGAGCCTTGTAAATCACATCCTCAGCATTTCATAATCGCAGTGACTGTTTTATTTTATGGGATAAAATAATTTTTTGTGTTAAAATTTATTTTAATTTTACTTAGTGACAGTTCCATCTTTCCATGTATTTTAAAAAGTTACTGATTTCGCTTGCACCAATACTAATTTTTCTTTCAATAAGTTCTTATTTGCAGGAAAAATATTTACATTTGGAACTTGTGCTAAAGGGCATAAGGTTGTGGCTACCATGTTTATGAGACAATATTCCAAAAGCATTGGATTTAGAACAGTTATGATTCTTCTTTAGAAAATGCATGAAATATGTAATACATTACTTCTGAAGGAACAAAACTCATCACAATTGGCAAAAGTCGGTTAACGTTTTTCTTTTCTTCCCTTCTTTTTTTTTTTTTAAAGGAATGATTGAATAAGACCTGACCCTTCCCCCCCCCCCCCCTCGGGTTTCATCTCAAGAAATACTAAAATAACTATGAAGCTCCAATATTTTATTTAACTTTATAAACACGCAATTAAGTATGACTTATATTAACGCTACATGATGCAAAAATGCTCATTGAGGTAATAAACATGTCTAGGTTTGTGAATATTAATTAAGATTAAATGGCCTATTATGGATAAGAAAATTGTTTTAATTGTTAATTAATGAAATTACTTAATTTTGAATTACTATAAACAAGATTTAAAACAGAAATAATTGAGAATCGCTAGGATTCATGCATTACTTTAGTTTAATTTAAGTTTTAGAAAAAAGGAGTTGAACTATAATGTTACCTTTATTAATATGTAAAAATCTAGTAATCTTGGAAGGTCTCTTTCTTGCTAAAACTACTTGAGGAGTCCATTTAAAATGCTGCATGATCATTTTTACTTCCGGAGAAAAATAAGATTACTGCCACTGCAAAATTGGAATTTTTAAAATTTCATTCAAACTCTGATCTTTTTTTTTTTTCCCGTCTCGTGAAATATTCGAGAAAGTCTTTCATTGATGAAGATTTCTATCTAACAGCCAGAATGAACATTTCTTACTGTTTTTGCTTGTATTTAATTAATGGAGTACTGTGTTTGAATCTACATTTAAAAAAAAAAAATAAAGGAATCGCCATAATTATTATTATTATTATTATTTTGTAAAATTAAAAATTCTGAACAAATTTTGGTGGTTTGTAGAAACAAAACCTACGTCTCTTCACACTATAGACAGTTGACAAAGTTTTACTAAAAATGACCATATTGCAAAATTTTCTGATGCTTGACACATTTAATAATATTGCTTGGCAATTTATTTGCATATACATTTAACAGGATTTCAAAAATATTGCATTCTGAAGGATTTTTTAGAAAAAGTTCCACAATTGTTACTGTTTGTTATATGGTGAACAGGGAAGTATTTCTTAATTAGGTCATAGTCGGTGGTTGTCCTAAGAAAAAAGTGGGGAGGGGGGGCATTCTTGAGAAAGTTTAACGTAAACTTATCTGATTAATTAAATGTAATTATTCCTTAAAATTTAACTGTTATTTGTTTATTAATTAAATATAATTAAATAAAATTAACTAATTGTTAAATTATTAATTGCAGTAGCCCCTCGTTATATCGTGCTTGTCGGGTGACAAGAAAAATGCGCGATACAACTGGCGGAGAGAAGGGTGATACAATAAAATTTTACTTTTATGAGCACATGCACTAAATAATAAAATTAATAGTATAAATAGTGTAATAAAAGATAATCACTTAAACAATAAACATAGAATTTATTTTTTTAATTTCTGTGCAAATACACATTCCATTTTCTGCTGAAGAAGCTATCCAAAGTTATCCGATTTTTCTTTTCTGTCATAGCTAGCTTTTCAAAAAAGATCAGTGAACGGAAATGAATTAATTGTATCTCATTTATGTGGTTGGAGTTGTATTTTTCAAATGTACTGTGTGTGCTTCTCAAGTAAAGTAACAAAGCAAAAAAAAAAAATATATATATATATATATATATACAGAAAAGATTGGGAGACATAGAAATAGCGCGATATAACGAGGAGTCACCCAAGTATTGGTTAATAGTAAAGTTGATCAACAGTGCACTTAATTTTTCCATCGACATCTGTCAACAATCCATCGTCAAAGTGACAGATTTTCTTTTGGATTTGTTCGTGACTATTCGCTCCTCCAATTTTTGTCACTTTTTCGACCATTCGGGAAGGAATTTTTTGCCAAGAGTGCGTTCAGGAAGATAAGATCTATGGTAAAGGATATGTTTTCACTACTGCAGTGTTTACAAAGGAGATAGTAAGTGATTCTTAGTCTATTTAGCAATCCAAAAGTTCGCTTTTGATTTTTATGCCGATGTACTTGCTCTCGCTAACTAAGCAAAGATTTTAATTTCTTCGAAGAGTTAAAAAAAAAAAAAAAAACCTAGAAAAAGGCGTCCCCCATGAGAACTTATGATCTGAAATGAAACGGAACAGGAACGTATGGGCTGGAATGAAAAAGTAGGGGGACGGCGCCCCCCTTCGACTACACGACTGGTCATAGTAGGCCGTGGCCTAGAGCGGCAAAATTTTAAGGGTTACATTTTCTTTTTATTGCAAGTATTGCAGACCTCTTCTTTTCCCCGTCCATATTAAAAAGCATTTGCCCACGAATGCATTTATTTTTTCGAAACTGATCATTTTCGGTTTCATAAGCTATTTTCCAGGGCAGGGCAAATGATCATTGATGCCGCCCCTTCAATATAGCAGGAACACGAATTTCATGTGTTCAGAAATCTTCCTCGTAGAAACATAAAACCACTTTCGAAAAAAATTTCCTAGAACTGACATTTTCCAATTTAAGTCAATATTTTCCCTTGACAACATATTTTTAATAAAGCGGCATGGACAAAAATGCGGCCCTGGTTGCGAAGAGGCATCCTACAATATTTCAAGACCCTGATGCAAGTAGCGTATTTCAAATTATTGACCACAGTCGCGTGGCTTTGTCTTTCTACCTACAGGTTCTATGTTCCAGTTTATTCTGGCTTTTTTTGCTGCTGCTAAAAGCTTATCATGTAATTCAGAATCTTTGACCAAGACGTTTCTTTATAAACCATTTTACTTTTTCTTCCCCTCACATGTAACCGTTTAGGTCTTTAACTTGCCTTGTCCCCTGATACTTTTATAAGTTTCGTTGCTTTTCCATTATTTTCTTATTTCCCCCTGTGGGTAGATTCACCGTTTTGCCGCACATTCCCTGGCAACCTGCCCACGACTTCAGAATCGAAAAACTTGTGCTATCTCCTAGGACCCCAAGACTCCCCCCTTCGACTAACTTTTCCCCTTGCTCACGTATCAAAAAGTTTGATTCACCCGCAGGTTGTGTGTATATGATATGTGAAAGAAGGAAAGGAAAATTTTGACGCAGTAGATTAAAGGGTTACCTTTTTTTAAAAAAAACACTAAGTAGATATGAATAGGAATGTTTATTTACTGTTAGACTTCAGCATTTATTAAAGTTTAAGAGCATTGCTGACGGGAACAACCCTAGGGTGCGTGGCTCCCCCCTGCAAGCCTAAAAAAAGCGCCTCTTTTTATGTAAATAAAGTTTTTCTCAGGTTTTGAATTCGAAATGGCGCCCCGGGCCGATGCTTATCAAGTCGGGCAGTCCCTTGATTGCCGAGTAACTGCATTGCTTAGTCATTGCAGCAGGGTTTCCAAATTA